>SJXQ01011651.1:904710-1060263 GCA_006408695.1 Aepyceros melampus
ATGGACGTGAGTCTGAGTGAACTCTGGGAGATGGTGATGGACAGGGAGGCCTGGCGTGCTGCCATTCATGGGGTCGCAAAGAGTCGGACACGAATGAGCGACTGAACTGAACTGATCAACCTGTTTCCTAATTACTATAGCTTTATAGTAATGAAATTAATTTTGAATTGGTGCTATTTTTATAATTTTCAGATATAAGTGGACAATTTCAAAGGTTTATTGTTTAAACAATCAATGTTTGATACCAGCAAACCAATTTACTAGTTATTTATGAATAGGGCATAAAGGTTAAAATTTGCAATTATGACAGTGTTTGTTTCTAAGAAAACTGTCTTGAATCAAAAATAATTTCACATGGTTATAATTATATAGATCAGATATTAAAATATATGCATATTATTTACATCCAGCCATCTTACTATCTAAACATGTGAATTGACCATTCTGCATATCATATACTATTTAATTTACTAAAATACTAATTATTAATGTATACATAGGAAAACTGAAGCAAGCCACATTATTATAAACATTAGATGCTGTCATGAGTCCCAAATATCGTATTTAAGCATAACCAAAGAAGAAAGAAGAAAGGCTTCTAAATGATGAGACATGTGTTTGAAGAGATATATAAACCAAACCATCCTACATAAATAATATTGCAGTTATTGTCATCATTGTTCTATAGAAAACAATGCTTTACAATATTTTCAATAGGTTATATTCTATTACTTTTCCTGTATCAAATGCTTTTCATAAATTAAGATCTTTAGAAATAAAAAGGTAGACAATCTCTAGAATATTATTTCTGTATTAGATATATTGCAGATTGTTTAAAAACTATCTACATTTCAAAAGCTGCAGCTTAAAAGTCTATCCTCTTATTTCTCTTTTACGATTTCAGTCACTGTGAGTTAAAATTAAATTAATATTATATTAAAGATTATTGATCGATATATACCAGTAAGAAAACATTTACAATTATATCAAAGTTGTCAAAACTAAATTTATTCTACTTTTGATGATAAAAGCAAAATAAAATAATTGAGTGTTCTGATGTGTTTTACATTCAGTTTTTTCTTTAATTCATTTTAATTCAAGTATACATCAAAAAATGATTTTCAATATCTCTGATATCAAAGATATTCTTAAAACTCACAATAAAGGATGAGAAAAGTCTATAAAATATAGTCGATTGCAATCAAATCTACTAATATTCACAGGAAAGAATGCCATTATCTTATAATAGCATTAAGGCTTCAGTATTTGATAAAAATTTCAACATTTTTTATCAGAACTTTATGTAATAAAATTTTTCTATATCAATAATAGACAATTTTCAAATAAAGCATTTGAATTAAAAAGCAGGTGACAATAACAAATACTTGGTAGAACTCTTAAAGAAATATCATGTAGTTTCAGTCTTTACATATATAACATGGAGGCCAAATTATTTTACTACCTCATAAAGTTAATTTGTTTATAAAACTGTATTAAAACTCTGTAAAGTATCATACAAATGCACAAGATATACTATTAATTACTGTTGCTATCCTCCTTATTATCATTAGCCATTTGTTTTGGCGTGGGTTGGTCACACTTTATTCTAAATAGACAGAGTCTTTTGAGATAAACATTCAACACAGAAAAAGCTGACACACAGAAAAACACATAAATTCTTTGGATTGAGAGTAGAAATAGGAAAAAAGCAGATTTACATTTCTTTTTACAGTAGGCCAAATAAATAGCCATTGTTGTTTAGTTGCTAAGTCATTTCTGACTCTTTTGCAACCCCATGGACTGCAGCCTGCAAGGCTCCTCTGTTCATGGGAGTTCCCAGGCACGATTACTGGAGTAGGTTGCCATTTTCTTCTCTAAGGGGTCTTCTTGACCCTGGGATTGAACCCATGTCCCTTTCAGCCATTGTTTAGTTGCTAAGTCATTTCTGACTCTTTTGCAACCCCATGGACTGCAGCCTGCAAGGCTCCTCTGTTCATGGGAGTTCCCAGGCACGATTACTGGAGTAGGTTGCCATTTTCTTCTCTAAGGGGTCTTCTTGACCCTGGGATTGAACCCATGTCCCTTTCATTGGCAGGTGGATTCCTTACAGCTGAGCCAAATAAATTATTTGTGTGCTAATTACATTTGCCAGGATACAAAAAGCTTGAGATTTACAGTAACTCTAATCAAGCACATTCATGCATTTCTTACTTGCCACTTCTTTTTGAGAAGTGATATTTGTTTTAACTTCCATATCTAGGTAAAAATTAGCATCCCATTAGCTGCCATTTAGTTACAAATATTTATAGATGAAGAATATCAAATGAATACTAAACATAACTGTATTTCAAAACATTCTTACATACTAGACATATAAGGATTATATTGGTTGGTTCCATGGCTCTAGTATTCTACCATGGTAAAACTAAAAAATTTAAATAAAGTATTATTGTATTGATACTCTAGGACTGTGATCCATAGGGTTCTCCATTAATAAACCCAATTACATATTTTTATTATGCTCTTAAATTAGTGTGTACAAAAAATCCAATCCAACAAATGTTCAGAAACTTCTCAATTAATTCTTTAGTCATGCAAATATATAAAATTCTATTTAAAATCATTGGAATTATAAGATATGACCATGTTAAAAAATAGGTACTTTGTATCTTCTGCTAGCAAAATTAGTCATATGTATTTGTTAGTATTTAGCACATGACTGATGAGAAACACATACACTGAGTATACCTATGTAATACAGTATCTAAAATATGGCACATCAATATCTGAGCCATATATGAGTAAAGAATTCTGTTCTAAGAGTAAAATGTTTTAGATCTATTCAAGAGACATGGATTCAATTCCTGTGTTGGGAAGATCCCCTGGAGTAGAAAATGACAACCCATTCCAGTATTCTTGCCTAAAAAAAGTCCATGGAGAGAGGAGCATGGTGGGCTACAGTCCATCAGGTTGCAGAGATTCGAACAAGACAGAGTGACTAAGCACATATAATTTATGCAAAAAGCAAGGTACTATCCTCAGGCTACATTAGTGTTAAAAACCTGAAAATGGTTTAGGTAAGCAGGATTTCCCTGCTGGCTCAGTGATAAAGAATCTGCCTATCAATGCAGAAGACATAGGTCTGATCTCTGATCTGGGAAGATCCCTCAAAGAAGGAAATGGCAACCCAAACCAGTATTGTTGCCTGGGAAATTTCATGGACAGAGGAGCATGGCATGGTATAGTCCACAGAGTAGCAGAGTCAGACACAACTTGCTGACTAAACAACAACAGGGTTACTAGCAATTTTTAATTCTCAGAATGGACTGTAGTGATATACAAAAAATGAATTTACCAGTGAATATCGATAACATTTTGCTCAATGTCCATAATCAGAATAATTATCTTTTCCTTAAGACAGCTTTCCCTATGTGTCACTGTCCATTGCTCTGATGCCTACAAATACATCATTCAGTTTGGACTTACTTGGGAAGAATAAGGCAACTATCTTTTGGTAGAATATGAATATATGTATCATAAAGGAATCATGCAGGTCTCAATTAGTATGATAACTAAATGGTCAGAGAAAAATAAATCAATATTTTTAAAAATTCTCTAATTCTTAGAGTTTAGCTTTACACCTAAAATTAACAAAGGAATCTGCCAAAGTTGTTTACATACACTTTAAGTGACAATTTAAAAAGAGCTACAAAAGTGCTAAGGTTCTTATTTGCTGTTTATATTTTTGAGAACATTGATTCTAAACCATAAACTAAAAGTATTGTAATGTCTTACAGAAGACACTGTAATGAATTTAAATCAAATTCTATGATTCACAAGGTAAATCTTTAACCCCAAGTCATTCATATTTTGTATTTTTATATTTTATTTCACATTCTTTACATTACAAATATGATATGACACAAGCAAGTAAAAACATGACCAAAATGAGGAGTAAGGTGGACCACAGAAACTAGGATACTGTATTAGTTTTCTTCTTGCTTCTGGAACAAATTACCACAAAATAGGTCTGGTGGTAGAAGTCCAAAATAGTCTTCTACGACTAAGACAAAGGTGTTGGCAGAGTTTGTTCCATAAAGGGTCTGAGAAGAATCTGTTTTCTTGCCTTTTTTTCCCCCCAGTTTCTAGAGGCTTGCCCTCATTCCTTGGCTTGTAGCCCCACACCACATCACCTTTTTCACCCTGATTCTGACACAGCACTACCTTCTTCCTTCTTTGACCCTCTTGCTTCCCTCTATAAGGACACTGTGATCATATTTAAGGCCCACCTCCATAATCTTGGATGATCCTCCACCTCAAAAGTCTTAATACTGTTGCATACATAAAAATCTTTTATCCATATAAAGTAAAATTCACAGGCTATGGGAGTAAAGATGTCAAGACCACTGAAGTGGTATTATACAGCCTACCATAAGCACTTAAGCAAAAAGACTCACTGAAATTGTTTCCTGTGGCAGTCACTTTATAGAAGTCTTACACAGGAAGATGCATGTTATTATAGTAGAGCATGTTTAGTAGAGCTAAGATGTTTAACATTTCCATAATATACAGTTTTATTTATTAAAATGATACATAGGCCTACACTTACATATATAATGTTTCAGTACAAACATTTTGATTACAGCTTGGCTAAAAGACATCATGTTATACTTGTTTTATTTTGGATCACAATGGGATTTTCAGTGGATAAAGCTTATTGCAATAGATGTGAGAAAATCAGCTAGGTTTGCCTGACCAACAAAGGCAATTATTAAAGCATTTTACAGAAACTAGGTCATTGTTTCAATTTTTTTATTTCATAAAGTATAAAATATCACAAATAAAACTTTATAAAATGCAAAATATCAAACATTAAGAAATTATTAATGAGACCCAACTAATGCATAATTCATGTAACAGTGTTATTATGTTACTATTTCATGTTTACAGACTTAAGTAAACAGTTTTAGTTTGACAAAATTCAATTTAATATACTAATTTTAATACACTAATTTTCTACTGCACTAAAAATATACTATTTGCCTGTGCTCTAAACTACTGCTGTGGCAATTTAAAAAAAGAAAAATTTTCAGATTGTCTTACTATAGTATGAACAAATTTACGAACCTTAAGGGTTTATTACTGGGAATTTTTTTCAAATTGCCTTAGTAATATTAGTAATATTCTGAAAATACAGAAATATGTTTGAAAATGCAGTAATCTTGCAAGGAAGTCCAATTGCCAAATATTCCACACATCTCTGGGTAATATTTGCTAGAACAAATTATCATAATCATCAGTCACCATCCACAGAATATTTATGGAGCCCATCCAAAGACAAAATGATTAGCTATGTCAGACATGAATACAACTCATAGAAGCATGCATTCACAATAAATGGAACAGAAATATGTTTGAAAATGCAGTAATCTTGCAAGGAAGTCCAATTGCCAAATATTCCACACATCTCTGGGTAATATTTGCTAGAACAAATTATCATAATCATCAGTCACCATCCACAGAATATTTATGGAGCCCATTCCAAAGACAAAATGATTAGCTATGTCAGACATGAATACAACTCATAGAAGCATGCATTCACAATAAATGGAAATGTACATTTAAAATTAACATGCTCACAAGCATTGCTTGGAAAAGCATTTCAGTTCTGAGTTATGTGCCAGTGATTTCTAAGCTGTAATCTTCTAGTATTAGCTGAATGCTACAACAATGGATATGTAGAATTATGACAAACTTCTCATTTAAAAATTGGAATTGCCTCTATATTAGTTTATTAACCATCTACTTGCAGCTGCATATCAGAACTGAACATTTCTGAAGTTGCATGTTTCGTTAACCAAATAAATCAGTGTGTGTCTGAATATATTATCTTAAAGTATAGTACATGGAGGTATAACTTGTTTTCTTCTAAAAGAGGAACAATATTTACATGTATGTATTTTTCTTATCAAAGACAATGTTCACTTTACAGACAGATTTTCTTTTTTTTTTTTAAGTTAAAAACAGACATAATTGATTACACTTCCTATGAGTGCTGCAAAGCATTCTTCTCTTCCTCAAGCTACAAGAACGGCCTAGCTGCCATGATAGGACTAAGACTAGAGACGTCATATTAACTCAGTTTAGTCTTTTGCTTCTCAATGTTAATATTTTCAGATCAAACTATTTATGTGTGATAAAAATGAAAAGGAATAAAATCAAATCCACAGAAAGAAAATTGCAAATAGTATTTTACTAATTTTGGCACCTGAAATCACTTAACATGAAAGCCTATGAAAGGAACGACATGAGCTCAGAAAGATGTCTTTGATTTCTTCACATTTGCTTTCAGTGAAGTGCCAAATAAAAGCAAATGAATAACTTTTTGTGTATGTGTGCACATGCCTACATTAGGATACATATAAGAAGATTTCCAAAGGAGAATATACAGCAGAAATAAACTTTCATGTCTAACTGTCCTCATACATGGACTTTTTGAAGAGTGGAAGAGTAACATTTATATTAACAAAATAATTTTAGCCATCTTTATGCTTTGTAAGTATAAAATACATGGTGCAGCATAATAAACTGTGAAAGAGAGCCCACATGTGCCAGTTTCTGAAGACCATTAAATCTCACAGGTCTGTCTCCTCTAAGATGCTTCATCTCTCCTTTCTGGTACCTGGTCTGGTTGAGTTGGCTCTTTTGAATTAGGTCCAGTCATGACCTTAGACAGAGACTCTTCTATAGCATACATCCTACCTGCTTTGAATTAAGGTATTTCCAGGAAGCAATAAGGATAAGATAAATGCAAGGACATTTCTACTTTTATCAGAATAATTTAGGCTGTTAAAATAAAAGCAAATGTAAATTAAAGTAGCTTAAAAATAAGGGTTGTATCATCTCACATATTAAATTTGGAAGATGAATTGATTCAAGTTCATTAATTTAGAGATTTAACACTGAACATTTAACATCATGGCTCTGACTTGGATTCTGTGAAATTTTATTGGATTTATGTCCTATCGTCTTAAAATGGACACTGTATTTGTAGTTCTTACATGAATAAGTTAAATCCAAAGAGTAAAGTTCCTACCTTGTGTCTCATTTTAAGAGTAAGGATGTTCTATACCAAAAGCCACACCCTTTTGGGCAGCCCTTAAAGAACAATGGCCCAAATAAAAAAAGGCCTATGCCTAAAACAACCATACAACGGGAATCCACATGACTGGTTTTACCCAGTGAGGGTTCTTCATCAGAGGGTAGAGAGGCAAGCAGTGTCCTTTGATACACTAGCCACTTACAGAAGAGGGAATAAATTGTGGCTGCTAGTGAGGATGGGTTTGTCACGAGTAAACATGTAGATATACCATTCTCTCAAGATTCCTTCTCTGGGAAAAGCATCTCATATAAAAATATTATAAAGTTTTCACCACAGCTATCAAAAATATTGGAACATAAAAGCAAGTCTTTATTCAAATTTAAAACACAATAGTTTATTTTGAAAGCGTGTATATAGTATATGCATTCTAAAGTACAGAGTCTGGTTAAATATATTAAAATATATGCTTATTGTGGGATGCTAGACAGCATTTCCAAATAGGAAAAGGAGTACATCAAGGCTGTATGCTGTCACCCGGCTTATTTAAATTATATACAGAGTACATCATGAGATATGCTGGGCTGGAAGAAGCACAAGCTGGAATCAAGATTGCCAGGAGAAATCTCAATAAACTCAGATATGCAGATGACACTACCCTTATGGCAGAAAGTGAAGAATTAAAAAGCCTCTTGATGAAAGTGAAAGAGAAGAGTGAAAAAGTTGGCTTAAAGCTCAACATTCAGAAAATGAAGATCATGGCATCTGGTCCCATCTCCTCATGGGAAATAGATGGGGAAACAGTGGAAATAGTGTCAGACTTTATTTTGGAGGGCTCCAAAATCACTGCAGATGGTGACTGCAGCCATGAAATTAAAAGACGCTTTCTCCTCGGAAGGAAAGTTATGACCAACCTAGATAGCATATTGAAAAGCAGAGACATTACTTTGCCAACAAAGGTCTGTCTAGTCAAGGCTATGGTTTTTCCAATGGTCATGTATGGATGTGACAGTTGGATTGTAGGTGAGCACCGAAGAATTGATGCTTTTGAACTGTGGTGTTGGAGAAGACTCTTGAGAGTTCCTTGGACTGCAAGGAGATCCAACCAGTCCATTCTGAAGGAGATCAGTCCTGGGTGTTCTTTGGAAGGAATGGTGCTAAAGCTGAAACTCCAGTACTTTGGCCACCTCATGTGAAGAGCTGACTCATTGGAAAAGACTCCGATGCTGGGAGGGATGGGGGGCAGGAGAAAAAGGGGACAATAGAGGATGAGATGGCTGGATGGCATCACTGACTCGATGGACATGAGTTTGAGTGAGCTCTGGGAGTTGGTGATAGACAGGGAAGCCTGGCGTGCTGCAATTCATGGGGTCGCAAAGAATTGGACACAAGTGAACTACCGAACTGAATTGAACTGAACTGAGACAGCATTTAATGGTGAAGCAACTCTTCCTTTAATAATGTAGAAAGAAACCAAAACCTTCAGATTTACATTTTAAACAAAAACATCAAACATGTGTGGGGTTGAATATATGCATAAATTTAGGGAATATTTAGAAAGGTTCTGCAGCAACAGTGATTATCAATGAGATATGGAATAAGTGTGAGTTCTCAATTTCTTAACAGATATGCTTTTTAAAACAAAGTGAATACTGTTTCATGTGAATATTTCAAAGTGAATATTTATGCTTCAAAGTGTACATAAAATTCATATGAAATAAAATTTTATAGGATTATCCATATTAACTACTTCATATTCTGACAAATTTTAACTCCCATAATTTTATGTAATGCCATCTTCTATACAGTACAGTTTTCTTAAGTTCAGGTTCAATTCAGTCGCTCAGTCGTGTCTGATTCTTTGCGAACCCATGGACTGCAGCACACCAGACCTCTCTGTTCATCACCAACTCCTGGAGCTTGCTCAAACTCACATCCACCGAGTCAGTGATGCCATCCAACCATCTTATCCTCTATTGTCCCCTCTCTTGCCTTCAATCTTTCCCAGCATCAGGCTCTTTTCAAATGAGTCAGTTCTTTGTATCAGGTGGCAAAGTATTGAAGCTTCAGCTTCAGCATCAGTCCTTCCAGTGAATATCCAGGACTGAATTCTTTTAGGATTGACTGGTTGGATCTCTCTGTAGTCCCAAGACTCTCAAGAGTCTTCTCCAACACCACAGTTCAAAAGCATCAATTCTTTGGTGCTCAGCTTTCTTTATAGTCCAACTCTCACATTCATACATGATTACTGGAAAAACCATAACTTGGACTAGATAGACCTTTGTTGGCAAAGTAATGTCTCTGCTTTTTAATATGCTGTCTAGGTTGGTCATAGCTTTTCTTCCAAGCATCTTTTAACTTCTTAAGTTTTATTTCTATAAAACAAAGTTTATCCTATATTTATTGTACATCTCTCTCCCTCTAAAACATTACATTTATTTTTAGTATTGAGGGGAGAAATAGCCTTTCTAGAGATAATGTACAGGTGTAGGTCACCTAGGAATTCTGGCATAATGAAAACCTATCTTGCCACATGTCTGGACAGCTTATACATATCATTCACGACTGGATAATCTCTGCAACAATTTCTAAGGAACTTAAGATGATAACAATGTTGGTTGATTCATCTTACAATGACTATGATGACAAATAAGTTTAAAGGCATTCATTGTGTTCAGGGGCTTTTCACATTTGTCCTTTGATTGTTGTGGTCTTTATTCCATATACGAGAGAAATATATGCAAGTGGACTATACTACTCAATCCAATACAGTGATTATCTGAGATATATGATTCATAATTTATGCATGGTTGGGAAAGCCACCAATAATTTAAGCTTTGTAGTAAAAGCAAAAGGGAAAAAAAAAATCTGGTAAAATAGCTTTCCTTTAAAGATAGGAAGCAAAAGGTAAACACAATTTATTTATTTTCTTGGTTTCCAGGTTGCCATTTTCAATGACTGGCACTGGTGTTTCTTTTTGCATTTAGGATCATAGATAGATAGATATAGATAGATAGATAGATATTTAACAAATAATCTACACATTTTGAAGTTTAAGTGAAAGGACTTGGATTACTGAATCCAAAAAGATTAAATACATGCTTTATTAACATCCTTTATTAATATGAAACAACATATATCAAATAGAAATAAAATAGGTAATATAATGCATAAGGCACAATTTTAAAATATTTGTAATGAAACATACGATTATTACTTTATGTCTTAACCTTGAGAGATAAAAAATAAGTAAATGTAAATATAATTAAACATTTGTTACACAACTCTTTAAGAATTGCTTCCTTTCAGAGAAAGATATTTATAAATATTTATAACTAATAAACACACAATAAACAGTTTTTTATGGATACCTACCTTGTGCCTACCATGTACTAGACTTTTTATTATTCAAATACAGCACTTAACTAAGAGAATGTTCTGATGTGAGCTGATAGTTTCTAATTTTTTGCAAGGATATAGACTTCCTTTTTAAGAAAAAATTATGTTCTACTATAGAATAGCAGTTGTGTTTTCATTGTTTTTTGACTAAAAAATCTACCATGGGAATTGATCATTTTATTTTTACCATTTTTAAATGTACTTATATTAGTCAAATAATCTTATATACACTTGAAAATATGCAAAATGCACAAAGGAAGATTTTAGGTTAAGGAGAATGCTTGAAATGTGGAATAATTTTAAGGTACTTAAAAGTCCACAGCCAAGAGTTTAGATACCATTAGCAATATAGAAAGTATCTTAGAAGTAAGCTCAGAAGCCCATCTTTGAACCTATACTATGGTGAAAAACAAGACAAAATATGTAGTCTCTCAGGGTCTCACTTTCTACACATTTCTAATTATAATCTGTGAGTATTTAAAGACTCAAAAACAACACTAAATAGGATAATGCAATATATAACACAGGATGGTGTACATACTCATAAATGCTGGATTCCTGAATCAGAGATATATGATTATTAATATTAAAAAATGTAAGAAATTATTGAAAATATAAAACAAAAAAAATGAATTCTACAAAGTCTTCACTTTGGAATTCCAAGTAAAATGAAACAATTTCACAGGCAACAAGCAAACACTGTATATCCAAACCTCACAATTTCATTTTTCAACAGCTGGCTCAATGTAGAAAGTTACTCAGAAGAAAAAAGCCACTAAGCTTCTTCCACTAAGAAACCACTTTGCACTTAATTTCACTTCTCTTCGGTCAATAAAAGTTATTAATATATAGTGATCTTTATATCACCGTGCTATTAGATCTTCTTCATGAACAGTTTAATTAAAATACTGTTGATTAATGGGAACAAAATTAAGAAGCTGTTTAGTTTGGGTTTTGAGAATTGTGCTGCATTTGAAGACCCTACCCATCTTCAAAAACATACAATGTTTTCAACAATTATAGAATAATCCATGAAGACAGAAAATGGTTAAGAAACAACTGTTGATTATTAGTTGCTAAGGGAACTAATACATGTAGATGAAGTTGGAGAAAGTAAGACTGAAATTACATATAAGCTTTAAGAAAAAAATTTAAATTAAAAGACCATTTTCAAAGTAACAATTATGAAAGCAAACCATTTACCCTGAGTTTTAATCCATTCATGTGTAAAGCAACAGTTACAGGGTTTCACCTCCCTATATAAAAGGCATGAAGTGGGGAATAGTAAAGAAAATGTAAATATTTTATAATTAGAGGGGATAATAACTTCAGTAGAGTTTTCACTGAGGTATGCATTTACAGAGAAAGGCATGTAAAACCTCTTATAGTTTCAAATATCATTCTATCGAATTGTAAAATTTTAGATTTCAATGCAGGAAATGGCTTCCCTTCAGATGATGAAGAATCTGCCTGTGATGCAGGAGACTTGGGTTTGATCCCTGGGTCAGGAAGACTCCCTGGAGAAGGGACTGGCATCCCATTCCAGTATTCTTGCCTGAGGAATCCTATGAACAGAGGAGCCTGGCAGTCTACACTACACGGGGTCACAAAGATTTGGACATGACTAAGCGACTAAACTTCAGAATTTTCCACAGTTTATTGTGATCCACACAGTCAAAGGCTTTGCCATAGTCAATAAAGCAGAAATAGATGTTTTTCTGGAACTCTCTTGCTTTTTCCATGATCCAGCGGATGTTGGCAATTTGATCTCTGGGTCCTCTGCCTTTTCTAAAACCAGCTTGAACATCAGGAAGTTCAATGTTCACATATTGCTAAAGCCTGGCTTGGAGAATTCTGAGCATTACTTTATTAGTGTATGAGATGAGTGCAATTGTGCAGTAGTTTGAGCATTCTTTGGCATTGCCTTTCTTTGGGATTGGAATGAAAACTGACCTTTTCCAGTCCTGTGGCCACTGCTGAGTTTTCCAAATTTGCTGGCATATTGAGTGCACCACTTTCACAGCATCATCTTTCAGGATTTGAAAAAGCTCAACTGGAATTCCATCACCTTCACTAGTTTTGTCCGTAGTGATGCTTTCTAAGACCCACTTGACTTCACAGTCCAGGATGTCAGGCTCTAGGTGAGTGATCACACCATCGTGATTATCTTGGTTGTGAAGATCTTTTTTGTACAGTTCTTCTGTGTATTCTTGCCACCTCTTCTTAATATCTGCTGCTTCTGTTAGGTACATACCATTTCTGTCCTTTATTGAGCCCATCTTTGCATGATATGTTCCCTTGGTATCTCTAATTTTCTTGAAGAGATCTCTAGTTTTTCTCATTCTGTTGTTTTCCTCTATTTCTTTGCATTGATCGCTGAGGAAGGCTTTCTTATCTCTTCTTGCTAGTCTATGGAACTCNCCATCTTTGCATGAAATGTTCCCTTGGTATCTCTAATTTTCTTGAAGAGATCTCTAGTCTTTCCCATTCTGTTGTTTTCCTCTATTTCTTTGCATTGATCGCTGAGGAAGGCTTTCTTATCTCTTCTTGCTAGTCTATGGAACTCTGCATTCAGATGCTTATATCTTTCCTTTTCTCCTTTGCTTTTCGCCTCTCTTCTATTCACAGCTATTTGTAAGGCCTCCCCAGACAGCCATTTTGCTTATATGCAGATCAGGAATCAACAGTTAGAATTGAACATGGAACAACAGACTGGTTCCAAAAAGGAAAAGGAGCACGGCAAGGCTGTATATTGTCACCTTGCTTATTTAACTTATATGCAGGGTACATCATGAGAAACACTGGACTAGAAGAAGCACAAGCTGGAATCAAGATTGCCAGGAGAAATATCAATAAACTCAGATATGCAGATGACACCACTCTTATGGCAGAAAGTGAAGAGGAATTAAAAAGCCTCTTGATGAAAGTGAAAGAGAAGAGTGAAAAAGTTGGCTTAAAGCTCAACATTCAGAAAACGAAGATCATGGCATCTGGTCCCATCACTTCATGGGAAATAGATGGGGAAACAGTGGAAACAGTGTCAGACTTTATTTTGGGGGCCTCCAAAATCACCGCAGATGGTGATTGCAGCCATGAAATTAAAAGACGCTTACTCCTTGGAAGGAAAGTTATGACCAACCTAGATAGCATATTCAAAAGCAGAGACATTACTTTGCCATCAAAACCCATCTAGTCAAGGCTATGGTTTTTCCTGTGGTCATGTATGGATGTGAGAGTTTGACTGTGGAGAAAGCTGAGCACCGAAGAACTGATGCTTTGGGTGTTGGAGAAGGCTCTTGGGAGTCCCTTGGACTGCAAGGAGATCCAACTGGTCCATTCTAAAGGAGATCAGTCCTGGCTGCTCATTGGAAGGATGATGCTAAAGCTGAAACTCCAGTAGTTTGGCCACCTCATGTGAAGAGTTGACTCATTGGAAAAGACTCTGATGCTGGGAGGGATTGGGAGCAGGAGGAGAAGGGGATGAAGAGGATGAGATGGCTGGATGGCATCACGGATTCGATGGACATGAGTTTGTATAAACTCCAGGAGTTGGTAATGGACAGGGAGGCCTTGCATACCGCGATTTATGAGTTGAAAGCGTTGAACACGACTGAGCGACTGAACTGGAACTGGAACTGGAAGTGACTAACATATGCATAGGAAATGGCAAGACAATCCAGTATTCTTGGACAAAAGAGACAGTTCCATGGACAAAGGAGTCTGGTGGGCTATAGTCCATGGAGGCACAAGAGTCAGAAATGACTGAGCACACTCACATATCCATATCATGATATCTGCCATTTCATAACAGGTTCAAAAATTCATTCAACACTGCCTCCTAAACCTCTTTCTCGTCCTTCCCAACATTTAATCAGCCGCATCACTGTGTGTTCAACCCCATCTCCAGTACCCCTTCTTAACCAGATTCCTAGTGCTGATTTATTCAGCTTTTCTCATAATCCTTACTTGACTTTCATGGTCCTTCATTTCCTTCAGATTAAGAACTAAACATGACACATGACTCTCTTCATAAGTAGACTCTACTTTCTGATTAAATTAAGCTCTGACAGTGGGAAAAAAAGAGTATGAGGCCTGAAAATGAATCAGTAAGTTATAGTTTCTTTCATTTATATTTTATAGATAAGCATGAAGTAATTAGATATTTTCCTCAAAGCTACACTAACAATGAGGTCCCAGGGAAAAGAACTATATTGTTTGTTCCTAATTCAAGGTATTTCTATGTTCTTTCTCTTTGTAGTAATGAGAAAGTAAAAAATCAGATTATTAGGTATTATGTGACATTATCAACTCTTGTAATCTTTTGTATCACAAAACCTATTTTTAAATAGTGAACAATAATATGCTTACTTAATTGACATGTATTAAAAGCTTAGCATGTGTCCTGTGCTAGGAAGACAAAGAGATTAGTCTACAAAGCTACACTAACAATGAGGTCCCAGGGAAAAGAACTATATTGTTTGTTCCTAATTCAAGGTATTTCTATGTTCTTTCTCTTTGTAGTAATGAGAAAGTAAAAAATCAGATTATTAGGTATTATGTGACATTATCAACTCTTGTAATCTTTTGTATCACAAAACCTATTTTTAAATAGTGAACAATAATATGCTTACTTAATTGACATGTATTAAAAGCTTAGCATGTGTCCTGTGCTAGGAAGACAAAGAGATTAGTCTTGGCACATGCTCTAGAGAATGTGAAATCTATTAGAGGAGATACATGAACAGTTTATTAACACATGATGAGTTAAGTGCAAAAACAGTTGTATACAGGTGATATGAAAGTGCACATGCGAGTCACTATTGTTGGTGGAATTGTCTTTCAAAAAATGTGTTTAAGTGCTAATCCCCAAGAACCTAAGAATGTGGCCTAATTTGGACTTAGACTTCTTGCAGATGCAACTAGGAAAAATGAGGTCAGCCTGGAGTAGGGTGGGCCTTTAATCCAATATCACAGTATAGGGAAATTTGGACACACAGTTAGAACATCATGCTATAACTGAGGCAGAGATTAGAGTGATGAAGCTGCAAACCAAGGAGTACCAAGTGTGATGGCTACCACCAGAAGCTAGGAAGGCAAGGAAGGATTCTATCCAGGACCTCAGACCCATGACATTTCGCACATCTGACTTTCAGAACAGTGACAGAATTTTCATTGTTTTAAGACACCTAGTTTGTGGTACTTTATTTTGGCAGCTCTAGGAAATACAGATATCTAATGGGACAGAACAGCAGATATCAGGGCAGCTTTCCTGGATATGACATGAGAATTGAGTGTTAAGAGGAATAATAGTCACCTTGGTGAAATTACTAGAAGACAAGAGCAGGCATTTCAGACAGATGACAAGAGAAAAAAATTGAAACTACATACAGATCCAGAAGCCACTTTGTGTCCTTGGAGTAGAAGACACAGTCTGACAACAGAAGAGGTCAGAGAGGCAAACAGAGGCTCAAACACAGAGATTTTGTATAACATATTAATAAAGAGAGTAGCTAACATGAATTGATTGCTTCCTCCAAGTTCAACACTGTGCAAAGTAGTGTATTTTGTGACCCCATGAATGGGTAGCCTGCCAGGCCCCTCTGTCCATGGAATTCTCCAGGCCAGAATACAGGAGTGGGTAGCTGTTCCTTTCTCTAGGGAATTGATCTCAACCCAGGCATCAAACCCAGGTCTTCTGCATTGCAGGAAGATTCTTTACCATCTGAGCCACCAGGGAAGCCCCTGTACACAACAGGAATTCTAAATGGTTAATGGTAAACCTCCAGTGTCCTTCAACAAGCACTGTTTCTCTGCTATATTCTGCAGTAAGGTATCACTCTGTTAAACAGACTCCAAACAGACTCTCTTGTTCTCCAACGTTTACCATTATCCTTAAAGAGATTAAGATATAAACCTAAATCTCATATGTCAACAGAAATATCTGGGGTATACACCCTTTGGATTTCTAATACATGTTTAACAATTTCTATTGCAACATACACATTCAAATAACCAGATTTTGTTGTTTGTTCATTCTCCAAAGAAAGAAACATTTTCAAAATTAGAAAGATTCACATTTCTTAGAAGAACAAATATTAGAAGTGGTTGAGGCAGTCAGTTAGCTACAGAATTAAAAGGACAATCTTGTTTCTTGGCTTTGGTGTTAAATGAGAATTTTTACAACAGATTTTTAAGAACTGGGTCTCCAGAGAGAACAGTACTTAAGTGAATAAAATCCCATACTGTCAGATATTGATTAAAGTTACTATCAGCTAGCAATATACTTTTGAACATGTGCAATTATAAATAAGCATTTATAAGGCATATATGTATGTCTGTAGCATTAACTCTAGAGGATTGTAATGTCTGAGCATGTTGCAGAGATGATAGGCAGTCCCTAAGGCAGGGAAGAAGGTGGCTGTTTCCTTCTGCAGCATTCCCTGTGGTCTAATTATAAGGCAATACTTTCCTCAGTTTGAGGGAAAGGCACTCCCATTGAGGCTTCTCAGCTGGAAGCAAGTTACATAAAAATGATGGAAAGAAAATGGAGAAGCCTGAAGAAAGGTATAAGAATGGACAAAGCAAAGGTGAAAAAAAATTATGCTTTTTACTGCTTACCATATTTCAGGAATTTTAATTCACCTGATAAGTAAACAGACTTTTACAAATATATCAAAAGGGTCAATATTTGGCGAATGTATGCAAACTGAAGGATGTGTTTGCTGTTTTTACAAGGGGAGAAGAGTACTGGGAGACTGCCATTACTAACACATCAACAGAGAAAATCAGTGGAAGTTCACCAAAGAGAGAAATAGCAGGGGATAAAATTTAAGCAGCAGCAATGGCTAAGTGAATCTGAAATATCTAAGTGGACATGAAAAAGGAGTCAAGTAACAAGTATAACCTGGGTGAGAAGGAAGAAAAAGCTAGGAAACTTATTGCTTTTTCTACATTATACATTGGCGTTTTTTGTCCCCATCAATGGAGACCCACTCTAGAAGTGTAGGCTATAATTACTGCATCTCAACTTGCCAAAATATACAAACTAGTGAGATAAAAACAAAAGAAACTTTTTCTGAACTTAAATGTTACCTAGGGACAAAATAACTCATTTATACAGTCATTTATAACATGCAGTTTTAAAATTTAGATTTCAAAATTAAGGGATACAAGTTGCAATAAATATTTATTCTTATCATCAAGGACTTGAGTTCACTACATGCAGCAGTACATAAAACAAAAGTGTAATAAGAAACACTTTTTATATGCTTCAACCAATTTATGTATATGTAATGCAAATTATTTCACTCAACAAATGATCATATATAACTTTAATTTCATAGAGAAAAAAACTGAACTACAGATTCATACTAATCTTTTAAACATTTTTTATCATTTTATTTTATTTTATTTTTTTCTTTTTTTAAATTAATTTTTATTTTTTTAGTTTGCTTTGCTTTACAATACTGTATTCGTTTTGCTACACATCGACATGGATCAGCCACGAGTGTACATGAACTCCCAATCCCGACCCCCACCTCCCCCCTCCCGCCCCACACCCTCTCTCTGGATTATCCCCGTGCATCAGTCCCAAGCATCCTGCATCCTGCATCAAACCTGGACTGGCGATTCGTTTCACTTATGATATCACACATGTTACACTGCCACTCTGCCAACCCATCCCACCCTCTCCCTCTCCCACAGAGTCCAAAAGGCCGTTCTATACATCTGTGTCTCTTTTGCTGTCTTGCGTACAGGTTTATCATTACCATCATTCTAAATTCCATATATATGTGTAAGTATACTGTATTGGTGTTTTTCTTTCTGGCTTACTTCACTCTGTATAATCGGCTCCAGCGTCATCCACCTCATTAGAACTGATTCAAATGTATTCTTTTTAATAGCTGAGTAATACTCCATTGTGTATATGTACCACAGCTTTCTTATCCATTCATCTGCTGATGGACATCTAGGTTGCTTCCATGTCCTGGCTATTATAAACAGTGCCGCAATGAACATTGGGGTACACGTGTCTCTTTCAATTCTGGTTTCCTCGGTGTGTATGCCCAGCAGTGGGATCGCTGGATCATAAGGCAGTTCTATTTGCAATTTTTTAAGGAATCTCCACACTGTTCTCCATAGTGGCTGTACTAATTTGCATTCCCACCAACAGTGTAAGAGGGTTCCCTTTTCTCCACACCCTCTCCAGCATTTATTGCTTGTTGACTTTTGCATCGCAGCCATTCTGACTGGTGTGAAATGGTACCTCATTGTGGTTTTGATTTGCATTTCTCTGATAATGAGTGATGTTGAGCATCTTTTCATGTGTTTGTTAGCCATCCGGATGTCTTCTTTGGAAAAATGTCTATTTAGTTCTTTGGCCCATTTTTTGATTGGGTCATTTATTTTTCTGGAGTTGAGTTTCATAAGCTGCTTGTATATTTTTGAGATTAGTTGTTTGTCAGTTGCTTCATTTGCTATTATTTTCTCCCATTCCGAAGGCTATCTTTTCACCTTGTTTATAGTGTCTCTGCTTTTTAATATGCTATCTAGGGTGGTCATAACTTTTCTTCCAAGGAGTAAGCGTCTTTTAATTTCCCATGAAGTGATGGGACCAGATGCCATGATCTTCGTTTTCTGAATGTTGAGCTTTAAGCCAACTTTTTCACTCTCCTCTTTCACTTTTATCAAGAGGCTTTTTAGTTCCTCTTCACTTTCTGCCATAAGGGTAGTGTCATCTGCATATCTGAGATTATTGAGATTTCTCCCAGCAATCTTGATTCCCGCTTGTGCTTCTTTCAGCCCAGCATTTCTCATGATGTACTCTGCATATAATTTTAATAAGCCGGGTGATAATATACAGCCTTGATGTACTCCTTTTCCTATTTGGAAACAGTCTGTTTGTTGTTCCATGTCCAGTTCTATCTGGTGCTTCCTGACCTGCATATAGGTTTCTCAAAAGGCAGGTCAGGTGGTCTGGTATTCCCATCTCTTAATCTCTAATTTTCTTGAAGAGATTTCTAGACTTTCCCATTCTGTTGTTTTCCTCTATTTCTTTTCATTGATCACGGACGAAGGCTTTCTTATCTCTCTCCTTGCCATTCTTTGGAACTCTTCCTTCAAATAGGTATATCTTTCCTTTTCTGACTGAACAACTGAACTGACCTGAATGAAGATTTTATATATATACTATCACTTTTAGTATAAGTATTTTCAAATTCATGCTTTTCAAATTACATGACAGAGGTAATTGGAGGTTCAGTTCAGTTAAGTAGCTCAGTTGTGTCCAACTCTTTGAGACCCCATGGACTGCAGCACACCAGGCCTCCCTGTCCATCACAACTCCCAGAGCTTACTCAAACTCATGTCCATTGAGTTTGTGATGCCATCCAACCATCTCATCCTCTTTTGTCCCTTTCTCCTGCTGCCCCCAATCCTTGCCAGAATCAGGGTCTTTTCCAATAAGCCAGTTCCTCACATCAAGTGGCCAAAGTATTGGAGTTTCAGCTTCAACATCAGTCCTCCCAATAAATATTCAGGACTGATTTCCTTTAGGATTGACTGGTTGGATCTCCTTGCAGTCCAAGGGACTCTCAAGAGTCTTCTCCAACACCACAGTTCAAAAGCATTAATTCTTTGGTGCTCAGCTTTCTTTATGGTCCAACTCTCACATCCATCCATGACCACTGAAAAAACCATAGCTTTGACTAAATAGACCTTTGTTGGCAAAATAATGTCCCTGCTTTTTAATATGTTGTCTAGGTTGGTCATAACTTTTCTCCAAGAAGCAAACTGAAACTGAAGTTGCTCTGTCATATCTGACTCTTTGCAGCCCATAGACTGTAGCCTGCCAGGCTACTCTGTCCATGGGATTTCCTAGGCAAGAGTACTGGAGTGGGTTGCCATTTCTTTCTCCAGGGGATCTCCCAACCTAGAAATTGAACCTGGGTCAGATATCCGGGTCAGATCTCTCACATTGAAGGCAGACACTTTACCATCTGAGACACCAGGGAAGGAGCAAGCATCTTTTAATTTCATGGCTGCAGTCACCATCTGCAGTGATCTTGGAGCCCCCAAAAGTAAAGTCTTTAACTGTTTCCCTCGTTTCTCCATCTATTTTCCATGAAATTGGAGAAAGTTTTGCATAAGTTAAAAAATCTGCTTAAAAATTATGCAAACTTGAGAATCTATCACAGGTCAATTATCAGCTATTATAATTTATATAAATTACTTAACCTCTCCAAGCCTCAAACTCCTAATCTATATAATAGAGGTAATAGTACCCACATTTCACAGGGCTCCTGTATGAAGTAAAAGAGGTCAACCATATAGTATATGTAAGTGTAAGTACAATATTGCTTAAAAAGAAGACACTTTCTTTTAGGTATTAATAGTGCTGATAGCAAAAGCCATGCCATATATATATATATATATATATATATATGGAAGGCAGCTCATTTAAAAAGGTCATGATTATTCTAGAATAATTGCATTTTCAAAATAGTTTCTTTTCCAGTTTTCTTTATATACTTATATATACAATGTCAGGTCTTTTGCTATATAATATAAACTTCATAATCAGTTTTATTTTAGGAAGTAATAGAGCATGGAAGAGAATTCTAAGAAATACAAAACTGTTAAAATAATTTTCATATTTAATTTTCAAGTCGGTACTTATCTTACGGTATATTGAAAATCTTATGTATTCCCCTTGAAAGATTTCTGGGCTTCCCTGATGTCTCAGCAGGTAAAAAATTTGCCTGCAATGCAGCAGAAGCAGTAAAAACACAAGTTTGACCCCTGGGTCAGGAAGACTCCTTGGAGGAGGAAATGGCCATTTACTCCAGTATCCTTGCCTGAAAAATCCCATGGAAAAAGGATCCTGGAGGGCTACAGTCCAAAGGGTCACAAAGAGTCAGACACAACTGAGCACAGAAATACTTCAACTTACCTCATAGGGAATAATGAAATAGAGAATCCAATCTAATAATAATGCTGTATTTATTGCTAAGTCACTTCAGTCGTGTCCGACTCTGTGTGACCCCATAGACGGCAGCCCACCAGGCTCCCCTGTCCCTGGGATTCTCCAGGCAAGAACACTGGAGTGGGTTGCCATTGCCTTCTCCAGGGGATCTTCCCAACCTAGAAATTGAACCTGGGTCAGATATCCAGGTCAGAGATCTCGCATTGAAGGCAGACACTTTACCATCTGAGACACTGTATTTATATTTATATTTATACCTAAATTTGGGTACTAAGATGTTCCTATATACATATATATATGTATATATATATATATATATGTAAGTCACATTCATTATAAATTTTTCATTAGCAGTGATAAAAAATTGAAACTTTTAAAAAATGTTTCAAATTTCTAAACTAATTAATCACCAGGATATACATAATACAAACTTTTACCAAAAAATAGTGTAGTCTACTCCCTATTGATTGATTCTCCATGACCAAATACAAAAGTCATATTATTTTTAGCCCAAAATATCACAAAGAAAATCCTAGTTATATAGAATGACATATTATTGAAAAGTTTCCCTAGAAGAGGTTTTCAGGTTAACTGAATGCAGTCAATATCAATTTGTTCACCTAGCACTACACCGTAAGAGCATCTGGATTTTGCTCTGCAGAAAATTTTGCTCTGCAGAATCATTGCTCAAAGGCTCAGCCTATTTAGACATGTGAGCCACATCTGCCTAATGAAGCTCCCTGGTCACACTGACTAAATCAGGGATGGGCTGGCAATCCAACAGAAATCAATAATATCCAAGCTTGGAATTGTTGCTGAAAACATTGGGGGGGGGGGCGTTGGGGAATTGCTGGTAACCTAAAACTGAGATGAAAAGTTCAAGTACATAATCCTGCTGCTGCTTAAAGCCAATATGCTAACACTTAAAAATGAAGCCCAATACAAAGTACAACAGAAGTGGAGAAAGACAGATTTCTGTCGGCTCACTTGAGCACGTAGATGAAGAGAGACCTAAAGTCAATTAAATCTGGGGCTTTTCAGGTAAGAGAGTAATGCCTTTCTCTGTAAGTCATTTTAAGTTAGGCTTGAGCTCCCTGCAGTTTAGAGTAGTAAACTGCTCGGTTTCCTTCAGGTCTGACTACATCTTGCCCATTGCATATAATTCATGTGTTGATTTAGATTATCTCTGACCCTCTCAGTTGATTGTGAACAAAATTATTCACTTTGATATCATTAGTACTTACATTTTTTTGTATCTAGCAAGTGTTCAGTAATTAATTAAGATATTAATTAATTATTTCATTGGCAAACATTATATAAAACATGCTCTTACAAGAAAAAAAGATTATGACAGAAATACAAATATTGTAGATCAGAGAAGCATAAACAGAGATAATCTTAGAAGAGTTTATATATTCTGTAGCCAAGTGTTTTTCTTCAAAATGATTTCTTAAACACACTATAATATGGCAATAATCTATATATGATATACATGTATGTATTCCTTTGAGAAGTCAGCATAAATTTTCTTTAAAGTACAGATGGTAAATATTTTAGGCCTTATGGGATTGATGGGCTCTGTCACAGCTATTCAGCTCTGTCATAAGTTGTGTTACAACAGGTCTAGTTTGGAATGAAGGCCATTGCTTGATCTCCCCTGCTTTATTTAATCAATGAACCTAAAGAACCTCTTTATTTGATTTCAGCCATAATAGCTTCTTTTAACTTTTTGACTGGGTGAAAAATAAGACGAACGATATTTATTAAAATCCAAAGCATTCTACCATTAAGTAATACTTTTAAAATTTCTCCCAATTTAAAATTATATAGATTTGCATTCCATGCATATATTGATATCTAAAACAAAACAAACAAAAAAACACAACCACTATCAGCAACAACAAAAAACATTTCAGTATTCTGTGATATTCTATTGAAGTTAATTGTACTAAGGCTACCTCTTAGACGCTTGGCAAAACATAGAGAATAAATTATGTGTTCTCCTAATACTTTTCAATTCCTTTAGATGGTATTAAGGAAATTATTTTTAATATGCATATGCAAACTTTGTCAGAAAGGTTGAAAAATAAGTTAACTCAATTATATTGCCTTCTTTGGATTAAATATTTTTAACAACAATTTTGTGTTTAAAACATTAAAATTATCTTAAATATTATCTTAATAAGTATTTTATTTTAAAACATTACTCAATACAACTTTTAAGCCCTTCCCAAAGTAATACTGGTCTCTGTGTAAAAGGCACTAAACAGCACAACTACTTGGAATATATTTTCAAATTTGCAGCTGGTGGATAAGACTATTAGATAAGGATATTAGAAATGTTCTCGTATAACAGTTAATGACAAGACATGGTAATAATTCAGTCAATTTTTTTTACTGATTCAATAAATAATGTAAATATATCTAGTGGTATTTTAGTGATTTAGGAAACAGTTTAAATACAAAGGATTTATAGTCATTGTGCACATTTATTAGCTTATTTAGCAGTTTTCATCATTTCATCATCCCATTTGCATTGTTTGGTGATTGCAATTATTCATGTAATATGATCCAAAAAAATAATCATTTCTGCTTTCTAATGGAACAGTAATGAGTTGCTAAGATATTTAACCTCATTCTCACATGGAAAGTGCCTGCATAAGCTAAAACCTTTCCTCCCAACATTTTAAAACTACAACATTAGTGAGAAAAAGTATTTTATTCAAGAATCATATTGATTGAAGTTGATTATATATTTAAATATCTTTTGTCATGTCATTGATCCCTGTCTTTTTATTATCATTATCATTATTATTACTTTTTGTTTTTCTTAAGCAGGCAATCAGGTATTTAAAAAATACCCTTAAAGAACTTCTTGATGAAAGTGAACAGAGGACAGTGAAAAAGCTAGCTTAAAACTCAACATTAAAAAACTAAGATCATGGCATCTGGTCCTATACTTCATGGCAAATAGATGGGAAAACAGTGGAAAGAGTGACAGACTTTATTTTCCTGGGCTCTGAAATCATGCAGATGGTGATTGTAGCCATGAAATTAAAAGATCCTACTCCTTGGAAGAAAAGCTATGACCAATCTAGACAGTATATTAAAATACAGAGACATTACTATGCCAACAAAGGTCCATCTAGTCAAAGCTATGGTTTTTCCAGTAGTCATGCATGGATGTGAGAGCTGGACCATAAAGAAAGCTGAGCACCGAAGAATTAATGCTTTTGAACTGTGGTGTTGGAGAAGGCTCTTGAGAGTCCCTTGGACTGCAAGGAGATCAAACCAGTCAATTCTAAAGTAAATCAGTCCTGAATATTCATTGGAAGGATTGATGCTGAACTGAAACTCCAATACTTTGACCACCTGATGCAAAGAACTGACTCATTAGAAAAGACTCCGATGCTGGGAAAGATTGAAGGCAAGAAGAGAAGGGGATGACAGAGGATAAGATGCTTTGATGGCATCACCAACTCAATGGACATGAGTTTGAACATGCTCTGGGAGTTGGTAATGGACAGGGGAGGGTGGCATGCTACAATCCATGTGGTCACAAAGAGTCAGACACAACTAGGCAACTAACTGAACTGAAAAATTATTTATTGCTCATTGGCCACAATCAGCATAGATTTTTCCAGGTCACTGATGACTCATGTATAAATATAGGGGCTACATTAATTTTCACTATTTTCATAGTTTATTTTATTTGATTATTTTATATACTATGGTTAAGGTGACGATAGCTGATATTCTCCTTCATGACTTTGTAGTAAGAAAGTCAGATTCATCTTCTTCAATTGATAAGGATACAGGTCAAATTAATATCATTGATTTACTAGTTCACTTGATAGTCACCTATGGCCAAAAAATTGCAAAACAAAAGAAAACAATTATCGTAAAACCCCAAAATACATGTTAAAATAAAAATGCCAAACTCCGAAACATGATGGATAGTAGTCATAACTTTAAAATAAACAGTTATGAAAACATTAAAATTGGCCTTTACTATTTAACTTTTAGGAATATACTATTACAAAAGTTTTAGAATACATCATTACAAAATATAAAATAGAGAAAATTCAGACAAGATAAAGAGTGCTTACAAGATCCTTGCATATGGAATCTGATAAAACTTTTGGATGTCTTATAATGTGCTTCCATTCAATACATTTTTCCTAAAGTTAGGGAGTATGTATTCCCAACAATTATAATTTTTTTCTTAAAATGTAGTATTTTGAGTAAGATTCAAAGTCTAATTTTGATTATACTTTATAAAATAGCATTGTATTTCATTGATTATCCTCCTTAATAAAATTTCCTTGTAAATCTTGATAACATAAAATATACAAATATATTTACTATTTTTAAGACAAAGATTAAAAGGTTTTATTACTTTTGGTAGATTTATTTGCCCTAAGTTGCTTCTTCATTTTCACACCTTTAGCTGGTTTTACTATATGTAATTATTAACAATACTGTTCTAAAAGGGCAGAAAAGACATCAAACAATGGATTGCAACTCCAACTCCAACTGGCCAACCTGAAATAGGTCACAGTGAAGGCTAGACAAGGGTAGATTAGTAAATGTATGCCACATTTACTGGAATAAGAATCACAATTCTCTCCTAAATTTTGAAGGACTTCTGTAATAGGAATGCAAATTGAGATGTGGACTCAATTTCATGTTTGTGTGTAGATGGATATCTTCCAGAGATAATAACTAGAGAGTGCTTCTAACTTTGCTATTTACAGGTCAAAGAAATATGGTATTGATATGTTAATTTTCTCATCTAAGAAAAAGTAATTGAACTTTCTCTAAAACTTTCATCATAAACAACAAAGGGTGTGAAATGATAAGAAACCAATCATTAGCATTAGCCTAGAAGACATTCTGTATTTTGCTTAGAGCTTAAAAAAAAACATAGATCATTAAAAATAAAAAGATGTGACAAAAGGTTAAACCCTTGCACAAAGTAAATAAAAAACCTCTTTTTATTCTCAGAAATGAAAAACCTCTAAAAAATAAATAATAATATAAAAAAAAAAAACAAAGCAAAGTTGAACCTCAAATTTACTGAGAACTGAAGGCATACAAATAAAACATAAACATGCCCAAAGTAAGAGGCCTAAAGCTTTAAAAATTTATTTGGCAAATTTAGATATTGCCACTATTAAGGATGAATTAATTAGAGATGTTTATCTTATTAACAAAATACCACATATCAGAAGGATACAACTTGTAATATTATTATAGAAATTTATGAATTTGATTTTTTCATTAACTAGTCAGTGATGATTCTTCTATATGTAACAATCAGAAAAAAATTAGATAGCACTTTTTTTACTAGCATTCTTTTCCAAAACTTATTTTAACAGCTAATATCCATTTTAACTGTTTTATATCTGGAGCAATGTATACAGGAAGATCTCATTTTCTTAAATATATTCATATCTGATTGTTAAAAGTGGTTACTTAAAAGGAGTAAAATTTGTCTTTTTTTGGGGGGGCCTTACTTCTGTAAGTTAAATTACTTAAGAGGGAGAAAGATAGTATAAAGAATGATGGAAAGAGAAGGCTGAAGTCCTAGGAAACTGAGTTCCTACTATGTCCCTAGTACTTTTAAGGTGAAAAGCTGTTTTTAAAAGTTATCACACCCAATGAGCCTCAATTTCTTCATCAATAAAAATGAATTTCTTCATCTAAATGCCTGACTTAGATGGGGAGCAATTGAAATAATACATGAAAAGTGCTTAACAGTGTCTGGCACACAGCAGTTACTTCATGAATACCAGTTTACTCATTTTCCTCCCTTTTTCATTATTGAAAATCAATACTGTTCATATTCTAGACTGTTTTTTCTTCCATAATTAGAGAATAGACACATAATTAGAGAATAGATATGTAGCTTCACAAACTTGAAAGAGGAAAAGACTTTTTTAAAAAACCAAAAAACAAAACAAAACCCTCCTAGTACTAATGATACCTGTAACTGATAGGAATGGTAATGGGACAAATCCTTAACTTGATTAACGGAGTATCTGAGAAAGGAATGTGTCATTCCAAGATTGCTGAACAGGAAATCACTCATAAGAGCTATTTTCTACTTAAAAATATATGCAGATTTAATTCCCAAATTCTTCAAACCTACTCACCAAAATTTTAGATTAAAATTTTTTGTTCTGCCAAGGACAGTGTCAAGAGAATGAAGAGACAGTCTATGGACTGGGAGAGAATATTTGAAAAATAAACATCTGATTAAGGACTGCTATCCTAAACATGGGCTTCCCAGGTGGTTCAGTGGGTAAAGAATCTGCCTGCAATGCAGGAGACATGGGTTGGATCCCTAGGTCTGGAGGTCCACTGCAAGAAAGCATGGCAACCCATTCTACTATTCTTGCCTGGCAAATTCCATGGACACAGTATCCTGGTGGGCTACAGTCCATAGGTTCACACAGAGTCAGACTTAAATGAAGCAACTGAGCACACACGCATGCATCCTAAACATAAAAGAACTATTGAAAACAACACAATTTAAGAAATGAGCCAAAAATCATGAAAGTCATCTCACCAAAGACCATATAGAGATGGCAAATAAACATAGGAAAAGGTGTTCCACATCCTATGTCACCAGAGAAAAATAAAACCAGATACTACTACACATATATTAGAATGATCAAAAACCAGAACACAGGCAACACTGAATGCTGGCATGCATGTGGAGCCAAAGGAACTCTCATACACTGCTGGTAGGAATGTAAAATTTATAACCAACTTTGGAAGACAGTTCATACTAGAGGATCCAACAATCACTTTCCTTGATAATTACTCAAATGAACTGAAAACTTACATCCATACAAAAGTCTGCACACAGATGAATATAGCAGCTTTACTCATAACTGCCAAGACTCAGAAGCACTCAAGATGGCCTTCTTTAGGTGAATGGATACACTCTCGCAAATCCAAATGATAAATATTCAGCTATGAAAACAAAACAGCTCTCAAACCAGGAAAAGATGTGGAAATACCTTAAATGTGGATGACTAAGTAAAATAAGCCAATCAGCAAGGGCTACGGACAGTGTGATTCCAACTATATGACCTTCTGTAAAAGTAAAATTATAAAGACAATAAAAAATATAATCAATGGTTGATGGTGGGAGTGGGTAGGAAGATCACAAAGAACTTTTAGGGCAGTGAAAATATTCTTTATGATACTATGATGATTCATGTATGTCAGTATATTTTTGTCCAAGCTCATAGATTGTATAATACCAAGAAGAAGAAGTGAAGTCGTTCAGTCGTGTCCGACTCTGCGACCCCGTGGACTGTAGCCTGCCAGGCTCCTCTCTCCATGGGATTCTCCAGGCAAGAATACTGGAGTGGGTTACCATTTCCTTCTCCAGGGGATCTTCCCGACCCAGGGATCGAACCCAGGTCTCCTGCATTGGAGGCAGACGCTTTAACCTCTGAGCCACCAGGGAAGCCTATATAACACCAAAGGGAAACTTTAAAGCACACTATGGACTGTGGATAATTATAATGTGTCAATATAGGTTCACTCTTAATTAAAAAAAAACCAACAAAAAACGTATCATTCTGGTGAATGAGGCTGATGATAGGGGAGACTGTGGAGCACATGGGGTATGAGTAGGTATAAGGAAAAATCTCTGTACCTTCCTCTTGATTTGTTAACCTAAACCTAGTTTTAAAAAATTACAAAAAACTTTTTTTAAGATTTATATCCATTAATCTCAAACACTGAATAGTCAAACAGAAAATGAAACAGTTATGTCAAACTCTGGCTAATTCACAAAGGAAAACAAATTTATTCTAGAAAAATAAATCATTTTTGTTTTTTTGAGGGAAAAAAAAGCCTATCTAAGCAGAACTCAAGAATGATAATGAAACCAAATGACCTATAAAAATGGTATCTTTTTCCAGGTACTGACTGGTGGAAATCAATAATATTTTAAGAAAAAGTGTCACATACAAATAAAAACTATCTATTGAGTATCTAGTATGTGTCACAAAGTTCTAACAGAGATCACTATAACTGATAAATTAATAAAAAGGAATTTTCACACCCAGAGTTATGCTATGGAGAAGACATGGATATGGACAAATAGATTTAAAAGTATATGATGGATACTGTCACAACTATATGGTCATACGGAGAATACAGTGAACCAAGGTTTGCTCCCAAAAGCCCACTTTATGAAACTGTGTGCCCTAAAAAGGCAATTATGACTAGCTATATAACAGCAATCTTCTGCAGGGTAGCATTAACCTTCTTAGTTCACACTACAGAAGGCAAAAGTATCCTCCAATGGATACTGTCAGTGGCAGAAGGATCTGTTATGTAACTTATTCTCAAAAGATGACATCTGCTAAAAAAACATGTCATGTAATTACTACTTCCTTTACTTTTTTTCTATACAAAATGAAGACATATTTTTTTTCTGTTTCATATTCTGCTTTCTGAATAGATTTAGTTGGTGGCAGCAGCATGATATGATCTGATTATCTGATCACAGCAGTTTAAATGATTCTAAGTAGTAAGTTTGCAAAAAGTAAAAAGAGGTTTAACTATTCTGACCACTTCTTGCCTAGGGAGGTAAGGATATTACACTCTGAACTGTTCTCTAGATTCCAGCTGTCAAGAGTAAAGTCAGAAGTAATTTATTCAGACAATTCCATTTTCCTTTAATGAGCGTGGAGTACCCGTTAGCCTCTGTGAAATACAGATGGTCTCAATTGTTTTTTTATGTAATCTGTAGCATGAAAGACTAAGTAGAAATCTAGATAGATACTAAAATTATTTGAGAAAATGGTCAGTATTAATTAGAACTTAATATGGCCTCTATGACTAAAGTTTAAAAATTATGGTTATGAACACATAATTCTGGGTGAGAAATATCTGGACTCATTTTCTTTAATTTAACTCACTACTAAGACTACAATTTAAAAATCCTTTTTAATGAGATTTTATGACCTCTCTGCTACCAGTTTATACTTGTTCAGCCATTGTCTTCAGCAGGATATTATATTTTATTAATTGAGTAAAATAAATCCTCCTAATGAATCTGTCCTATTTTGCATGATAAACCTACTTTCTAGGGAGATTCCAATTTATATTCACTCTTTCCTGTTTTGAGTACAAATGTAACTATTGAAATGTCACTTCTAAGATCTCACCAGCATATAAGTTTTGATGATCGATTTCAGAACATAGCAGTAATGTTTTATACTACTTTGGGAGATACATTTTCCAATTTTTTTAATTGTGCATATCATTTTACTTATTAAGATATGCATTATTCACATACTACATTAAACATTATTCCAAAGTTTTACATTTCTCTTAAGAAAGTTGTTAAGACCTAATGTGTCAACAACCCAAGATCTTTTAATAATCATCACAACAGGGACTTCCCAAGTGGTCCAGTGGTTAAACAATCTGCCTTGCAAGGCAGGGGACATGGATTCCCTGGTTAGGGGACTAGAATCCTGCATGTTGTGGAGCAGCTAGACCCATGCACTACAACTACTGAGCTCGCGTGCACACCACAACTAGAGTTACTGCTACACAACTAAAGATCCTGTATGACACAAGGAATATCTAGAGTGCTGCAACTAAGAACAAATGCAGCCAGATAAATAAACATATATATTTTTTTAAATCATCACAACACATCTAACAGCCTTGGGGAGGTTGAGGAAGGAAGGTAACAGAAAAAAAATATGGTTAAAAAGCATATAGGTTTCATACTTTAGAGTACAAAGACATATTGAGTTGGCATTTCTTCTACTTCTAAACCTGTTACATGCACAAACAAAATAATTTCACTCTTGTCATTGGCTGTTTTCAATAACTAGGTTTGATTCAGGGACATAGAGGTGCAATGTGACTGGCTTAGAACAACTGAGTTTCCCACACTGAAGGCAGGTTCTTTACCATCTGAGCCATCTGGGAAGTCCTAGAACACAGGATCAGTGCAATAAACCACCAAGCCCTTTGACATTCAGTGATCCAAGAGAACTACTTTATATAAATGAAACATAAGCCGGCAGGTTAAGTGAGAGTTGAGAGAGGGAGGAACTCAATTTACATACAATTATGTTTTCAGTAGAAGGAATTCACTGAAATGAGACAGAGTCAAAATATTTTCATTTAAGATCATTTTGTCCACTGATCATCTCACTGATTCTGGAATAATAAACATGAGTGACATCATCCTCTCTTATAAAACAGGGATAATCATACTGAGCCTTTCCCATTTAACTTGGAGTGATTTTGAAGCCCAAGTCAAATACTATATATGCAGAATACTTTGTAAACTGAAACTCAGTATAAACATTTATATTAAATATTTGTGGTAGTAGTAGAAAGAGAAAGAAAGAAAGAAAGTGAAGTCGCTCAGTCATGTCTGACTCTTTGTGACCCCATGGTCTGTAGCCTACAAGGCTCCTCCATTCATGGGATCTTCCAGGCAAGAGTACTAGAGTTGCCGTTTCCTTCTCCAGGGGATCTTCCCAACTCAGGGATTGAACCCAGGTCTCCCACACTGTAGGCAGATGCTTTACCATCTGAGCTACCAAGGAAGCCCTAGTAGTGACTGGATTAAAACATAGTGCACATTGTTCACTCAAGATAAAGTCAAGTAAAAATTGATTGCATGCCAATATAAGTAAATGTGTTTCTTATTCCATTTTTTTTCAGGTTGTATACATAAAGAGATCTTAAATGTATTTCAATTGATTTTGGCAGATGTCTGGATTCACCTAACCCACACCACTATGAAACATGGGTTATTCCCATTACCCCAGGACCCACATATGCCTTTCTCACTGCATCCCTATGCTGCTGGAACACACATTTAAAACAAACAAACAGACAACTCATCTGACTTCTATTACCAAAAAATCAAACAGTATATAGTTATCAGTCTTGTTCCCTTTACTCAACAATGTTTTTAAGAATTTTACTTTCTGTGGCATCCATCAGTGGTTTGTTCCTTTTTTATCAGTGAGTAATCTCATATTCTAGCAATATACCACAGTTTGTTTATTCATTCTCCTATGGATAAACATGTAGGCTATTTCCTGTTTTTGGCTACTATCAATAAATCTAGTATGAACATCCTTGTATACAAATATTTTTGTGGATATATGTCTTCATTTTTCATTAGGATTGGAATTCTCAGTCATAAAGTTGATACATGTTAACTTTTATAAGAATCTGACAAACTGTTATGATCCAGTCTGGCAATTTCTGCCTTTTAATTGGAGTCCATTTATCTTCATTGCAATTACTGCACCATTTTAATTTAATTCACTATTCAGGTGTTTGACTTTGTTTCATGCAATCTGTATTGTTTCTGTCTTCCCCCTTTTCTCTTTCTTCTTCCTCTCTTGTTTTGGGCATGCGTTAACCAAATATTTTTAGTGTCCCATTTTATCTTCTCTGCTGACTTTTTATTTGTGCCTTCATTAGTTTGCTAGGGAATCTGTCCTATATCCTTTCCCTTCCTTCTGGTGGTTTGCTGGTGATCTTTGGTGTTCCTTGGCTTGTTGAAACATCACCGGTATTTCTATCTTCATCTTCAAATAGCATTCTCCAGCATTCTTGTCAGTGTCCAAATTTCTTCTTTTATACAGATTCCCTGGTGGCTCAGACGGTAAAGAATCTGCCTTAGTGCAGGAGACTTGCGTTCAGTTCCTGGGTTGGGAAAATCCCCTGGAGGAGGGCATGGCAACCCACTCCAATATACTTTGCTGAAGAATCCCCATGGACAGAAGAGGCTGATGAGCTACAATCAATGGGGTTGCAAAGAGTTGGACATGGTTGACTAACTAAGCACACAATCACATTGAATGAAGGGTCCACTCTACTGCAATAGAACTTCATCTTAATTAATTACACCTGCAATGATGCTATTTCTAAATAAGGGTACATTCTAAGATACTGGGGTTAGGACTTGAATTTGGGGAGAATTCAATCCATATAAATGCCTTGCTCTGTTCATTTCAGTTATTGCTCAAAATATTACAATATGCATCTTTAATTTATCACTACTTATAAAAATAAAACATAAAAACCTTACAACCATATATTTCCAATTATCATCCACCCATCTTCTATACTCTTATTATCATATGTTTAACTTCTATAGATATTAGAGACATACTATATGGCCATTATTTTTTCTTAATCACACAAAGTCTAACTAGATTGATAACATGTTCAATGTCTTTCTATGTATTATATAAAATATATGCAAATATTACATGCATACCTATTCCTGCATGTGTATATATATATTCATATATATATATTTCATATATTTAAGGTATTCTTCACCCAAAAGCAAACCAGATACATATCTGCTATCATTTCCCAAGAGCCTGAAGAATCTTTTTTTGTTGTTTTTAATTTTAACATATCTGTAATGGAGAAGTCAGAGAAAATTTTGGCTTTTTTAATTTAGAAAAAAAGTCTTCAATTCACTTTCTTTTCTGAAAAATATTTTTCTGAGGTGTTAATTTTAGGTTGCCAGATCTATCTTTCAGAACTTTAAAGATGCTATTCTGTTATTTCATGGATTCCACTGCATCTGATGAAAAACAGCATCATTTGCATCACTTGTCCTATATTTAATACTTTTTTCTCTGGTTGCCTCCTTGAGTTTTCTTTCTTATCTTTGATATTCAGTGTTTGATTAGGATATTGGAGGTATGTTTTTCTTTGAATTTACACTGATTGAAGTTCTCTAGTGTTTTGATCTGTGGTTTGATGTTTTTCATTACTGTTGGAAAATTATCAATTTTTATTCAAGTATTTCTTCTCTCATTCTCTTTCTTTTTACATCTTGGGATGCTAATTAAACATAGTCTTACAGAAATTAGTCACTGTTACACTTCTTCCTGTGCTTTAAGCTAGAAAATTTATATTGCTCAGTGTTGGCCAAAATCAATATTTCATGTGTTAGATTACTGAAAAGATCACAAGAACTATTTAACTCCAATGCAGTATTTTTTTTTGTCTCTAGAATTCACATTTGATTTTTTTGATAGTTTCTATCTGCTGAAATTCCCTATCTGCTCACATGTGTTGTCCTTTTTTCAAGAAAATTTCTTAATATATTGTGAAGTGAAGTCATTCAGTCGTGTCTGACTCTTTGTGACCCCGTGGACTGTAGCCCACCAAGCTCCTCTGTGCATTGGATTCTCCAGGCAAGGATACGGAGCGGGTTGCCATTTCCTTCTCCAGGGGATCTTCCCGACCCAAGGATGGAACCCAGGTCTCCTGCATTTCAGGCAGACGCTTTAACCCCTGAGGTATTAAAAAAAATTTTAACAGGAGGATATTTGCTTTGCAATGTTGGGTTGGTTTCTGCTGTATAGCAATACAAATCAGTCATATACATACCCCTTCCCACTTGAGCCTCCTGTACCCCTCCCAGAGAGGTGCCAGACTTGGCTCCTTGTGTTATATAGCAGCTTCCCATTAACTATCTATTTTACACATGATATTGCACATATGTCAATGATAGTACATCAGTTTGTCCAATTCTCTCCTCCCGTTGCTGTGTCCACAAGCCTGTTGTCTATGTCTGTGTTATTAGAGGCATTTTAAAATCAGTCTGATAACTGCAATATCTTGGATCTCCTTCTATTGATTCTTTCCTCCTTTGACAAAGGATATTTTCTTCTGTATTGTAATTTTTGGATTGAAAATGAACATCATATGAAAAAACGATATGGACTGAGATGAATAATATTTATACAAAGAAAAGGGTACACCTCTTGTTTGGACTGGAAGTCGGAACAATTTACATAGACATTATAAACTAAAGTGTGTAACCTCAAAATTTATATGTTGAAATCCTAACTCCTAGTACTTCAAAATATGATTGTGATTAAATAAATGGTCTTTAAATAGCTACGTTAGGCTTTAGGTACTCATTAGGCTGGATCCTGTCTCATTATAACTAGTATCCTTCTAAGAAGAGGAAATCTGTACACAGAAATACATAGAAGGAAAACTATTTGAAGGCAGATGGTGAAGTCTGTTATCTATGATCCAAAGAAAAAAAGCCTCAGGATGAAACCAACTCTGATGACACCTTGATCTCAGTCTTTCAGCTTTCAAAATCATGAGAAAATTAGTTTCTGTTAAGTCACTCAGGCTATAGTTGTTTGTAATAGCGTATCTATCAAACTAGTACAATGCACCAGAGCTTTGGTGTTGTTTAAATTCAGTCTCCACAGGCTTAAATGTTGACAGTAGAATTAGAAACTTCACTTTACAGTCTAAGTGACAGCAGATTTTGTCTTAGTTGTCATACTCTGCATTCAGATGTCCCAGAGGTGTGTCTCAGCAATCTTTTTCCTATCCCAGGGGTATAAATACACTTCTGGTACTCTTAAGAGCAAGGGCCCAGAGTGCCTGTCAGAGTTCTCTCAGTTCTGATCTTAAACCCCAGTGCACTGGTGACACCCATTCCTTCTCCATCTTCAGACTTCATTCAACAGCATCTCTGCACCTGTGACTTAGGAAACTTCTTTCTCAACTCTCCTCTTCCTCTCCTAAAGGAAGACAGACATTGCCTCAGTCAGCGGGGGGTGCCTTTGGGCTTCTCTTCATTCTGCCTGCCCTCAAACTTAAGCGGGCTCTACAGGAAGGCTCAGCTCTCCTAGACCTCCCAACCACCATACCCTGCCTCAGCCTTATGCCAATGAACCTCAGATAGGGGCAGGGGGATTTCCCCTGAGGCGGACTGTTTCTGCTGCTTATTGAACATGAGTCCCCGAATGCAGAAGCATTTCTCTTAGTTTCACTGGCACATGGACACTATAGCAGACTTGGTGAGCCTTCTCTTCGTAAGATGAACTTCTCAGTTCTCCTGACCTTATCCTGACCTTTCTCATGGGCTCTCAAGTGAAGGCCAATGAGAAAGAAGACAAGGAGAGAGCAAAGATTCCTCTTGTATCTAGGACTCCTAGAAATTCTAAACTCCTACGCCCAGCCCACACTCAGCATTTAAAAATTTAAAAGTTCAGCTGCTTTATTTTTACTTTAGTGAGTTCCTCCTCCCACATTTCAAAAATGAAAGCAGCTATATATCCTAAGAGAGATTTGTCAAATTTTGGATTTTAATTTATTCAATTGCTTTGGGCCTGATTGTTGGATGGGCTAAACTTACTGATTTTATAGTTTATTCAGCTTATTTTTCCTTGTTAGGTTTGGAGGGACATTCCCCTGCAATACTGTACATACTCAGTAGAATAGCAGTCCCTTTGCATTTCTTTTTAATTACCCTATCTCATTCCCCTGTTTCCCTTTTCATTTCTCCCTTCTCTGCATGCCTGCATGCTTTGATGTTCCAGTGGTCTCAATATAGTTTCAAGTTTTCATTCCTACAGAGAAAGAGCAATTTAGCCAGGGTGGCATGGTCAGGCTCTCTTGCCCCACATCCTCTCACTCTTGCCCCATGTTCTGTAAATAATGATTATGTAACAGCTGAGATTTGAGATCACTTATAGCCCTGTGCATGAATGTGATGACATACTCACTTGCTCATGGGCTACTGTGTGCAGTATGCCTGTATAAGCTTCACCATGAAAGCCCTGGCTGCTGCTGCATCAGGGCTACACTGGAGCAATACCGTGGTTACATTATACGAGGTTATGTTATGGCCACATTATGGCTATGTTATGCTTATGTTATGGCTGTTGCTACAGTTGCTGCATCAGCCAGGAGAGAGGCTGTGTATGGCTGCTGTGCCAGCCAGGAGAAAATAAATATGTCTGCAATTCCTATGGCTCCTAGAGTCTTCTTCCAGCCTCCCAGACCATACCTTGCCTACCCTTGGTTCAGTGAACAGAGTGAACATTGGGAACAGCAAGACAACTAGCATCAGGAACAGGACCAGCAATTCAATTCCATTACTATTTTCATGGCTAAAAATTAGCAAGTGTTTACTAAGTAGAAACACTGTATTAAGTGAATTACACATATTATGGGCTATCCTGGTAGCTCAGATGGTAAAGAATCTGCCTGCAATGTGAGAGACTTGGGTTCGATCCCTGGGTTGGGAAAATCCCCTGGAGGAGGGGATGGCAACTCACTCCAGTATTTTTGCCTGGAGAGGGTTGTCTCCTCATGGACAGAGGGGCCTGTCAGGTTACAGACCATGGGGTCTCAAAGAGTCGGACATGACTGAGAGACTAAACACACACAGCACACACATTATGTCATTTCATTTTCAGAACAGTTTAACAAGGGAAATGCTTTAATGGCATAAAAGCAATATTGCATAGGAACCTGGAATGTCAGGTCCATGACTCAAGGCAAATTGGAAGTGGTCAAACAAAAGATGGCAAGGGTGAACGTTGACATTCTAGGAATCAGTGAACTAAAATGGACTGGAATGGGTGAATTTAACTCAGATGACCATTATATCTACTACTGCGGGCAGGAATCCCTCAGAAAAAATGGAGTAGCCATCATGGTCAACAAAAGAGTCCGAAATACAGTACTTGGATGCAATCTCAAAAACGACAGAATCATCTCTGTTCGTCTCCAAGGCAAACCATTCAATATCACAGTTATCCAAGTATATGCCCCAACCAGTAATGCTGAGGAAGCTGAAGTTGAACAGTTTTATGAAGACCTATAAGACCTTTTGGAACTAACACCCAAAAAAGATGTCCTTTTCATTATAGGGGACTGGAATGCAAAAGTAGGAAGTCAAGAAACACCTGGAGTAACAGGCAAATTTGGCCTTGGAATGCGGAATGAAGCTGTTTTGCCAAGAAAATGCACTGGTCATAGCAAACACCCTCTTCCAACAACACAAGAGAAGACTCTACACATGGACATCACCAGATGGTCAACACCGAAATCAGACTGATTATATTCTTTGCAGCCAAAGATGGAGAAGCTCTATACAGTCAACAAAGACAAGACCGGGAGCTGACTGTGGCTCAGATCATGAACTCCTTATTGCCAAATTCAGACTTAAATTGAAGAAAGTGGGCAACACCACTAGACCATTCAGGTATGACCTAAATCAAATCCCTTATGATTATACAGTGGAAGTGAGAAATAGATTTAAGGGCCTAGATCTGATGGATAGAGTGCCTGATGAATGATGGAATGAGGTTCGTGACGTTGTACAGGAGACAGGGATCAAGACCATTCCCACGGAAAATAAATGCAAAAAGCAAAATGGCTGTCTGGGGAGGCCTTACAAATAGCTGTGAAAGAAGAGAGGTGAAAAGCAAAGGAGAAAAGAAAAGATATAAGCATCTGAATGCAGATTTCCAAAGAACAGAAAGAAGAGATAAGAAAGCCTTCTTCAGCAATCAGTGTAAAGAAATAGAGGAAAAGAACAGAATGGGAAAGACTACAGATCTCTTCAAGAAAATTAGAGATACCAAGGGAACATTTCATGCAAAGATTGGCTCAATAAAGGACAGAAATGGTATGGACATAACAGAAGCAGAAGATATTAAGATGAGGTGGCAAGAATACACAGAAGAACTACACAAAAAAGATCTTCAAGACCCAGATAAGCATGATGATGTGATCACTCACCTAGAGCCAGACATCCTGGAATGTGAAGTCAAGTGGGCCTTAGAAAGCATCACTATGAACAAAGCTAGTGGAGGTGATGGAATTCCAGTTGAGCTGTTTCAAATCCTAAAAGATGATGCTGTGAAAGTGGTGCACTCAATATGCCAGCAAATTCGGAAAACTCAGAAGTGGCCACAGGACTGGAAAAGGTCAGTTTTAATCCCAATTCCAAAGAAAGGCAATGCCAAAGAATAGTCAAACTACCACACAATTGCAATCATCTCACGCACTAGTAAAGTAATGCTCAAAAATCTCCAAGCCAGGCTTCAGCAATACTTGAACCGTGAACTTCCTGATGTTCAAGCTGGTTTTAGAAAAGGCAGAGGAACCAGAGATCAAATTGCCAACATGCGCTGAATCATGGAAAAAGCAAGAAAGTTCCAGAAAAACATCTATTTCTGCTTTATTGACTATGGCAAAGCCTTTGACTGTGTGGATCACAATAAACTGTGGATAATTCTGAAAGAGATGTGAATATCAGACCACTTGACTTGCCTCTTGAGAAATCTGTATGCAGCCCAAGAAGCAACAGTCAGAACTGGACATGGAACAACAGACTGGTTCCAAATAGAAAAAGGAGTATGTCAAGGCTGTATATTGTCACCTTGCTTATTTAACTTATATGCAGAGTACATCATGAGAAACACTGGACTGGAAGAAAGACAAGCTGGAATCAAGATTGTCAGGAGAAATATCAATAACCTCAGATATGTAGATGACACTACCCTTATGGCAGAAAGTGAGAGGAACTAAAGAGAAAGTGAAAGAGGAGAGTGAAAAAGTTGGCTTAAAGCTCAACATTCAGAAAATGAAGATCATGGCATCCGATCCCATCACTTCATGGGAAATAGATGGGCAAACAGTGAAAATAGTGTCAGACTTTATTTTGGAGGGCTCCAAAATCACTGCAGATGGTGCTTTCAGCCATGAAATTAAAAGATGCTTGCTCCTTGGAAGAAAAGTTATGACCAACCTAGATAGTATATTCAAAAGCAGAGACATTACTTTTCTGACTAAGGTCCATCTAGTCAAGGCTATCGTTTTTCCTGTGGTCATGTATGGATGTGAGAGTTGGACTGTGAAGAAGGCTGAGCACTGAAGAATTGATGCTTTTGAACTGTGGTGTTGGAGAAGACTCTTGAGAGTCCCTTGGACTGCAAGGAGATCCAACCAGTCCATTCTGAAGGAGATCAGCCCTGAGATTTCTTTGGAAGGAATGATGCTAAAGCTGAAACTCCAGTACTTTGGCCACCTCATGCAAAGAGTTGACTCTTTGGAAAAGACTCTGATAGCTGGGAGGGATTAGGGACAGGAGGAGAAGAAGACGACAGAGGATGAGATGGTTGGATGGTATGACTGACTCGATGGACGTAAGTCTGAGTGAACTCCGGGAGTTGGTGAAGGACAAGGAGGTGTGCTGTGATTTTTGGGGTCACAAAGAGTCATACACGACTGAGTGACTGAACTGAACTGAACATACACGTAATAAAAATGAGTTGTAAGTAACTGAGGCCAGATCACAAAGCTCACTTAGAAGGATTGAATTACAACCCATGTGTTCTGACTTTATAGGTTATCTTGATCAGTTCAGTTCAGTTCAGTCATTCAGTCATGTCCGACTCTTTGGGAGGTCATGAACTGCAGGACTCCAGGCCTCCCTGTCCTTCACCAATTCCCGGAGTCCACCCAAACCTATGTTCATTAAGTTGGTGACACCATCCAACCATCTCATCCTCTGTCGTCCCCTTCTCCTCCTGCCCTCAATCTTGATCAAAATACTGCTTTTACTTCCCACCAACCAAATATTTGTTTCTTTTCTTTGCCTTTAAATATGTGAAATCATATGCTGACAAAGTATGGTAACTCAGAAGTGTTTTGAAATTATCATTAATGTTGGGATTCTCTCCACTTGATTTTTGCATTGTAAAACTAAGTTGCAAAAGGTAAAACAAACTCAGGACTGTACATCAAGTAGATGTTAAACCTAACTGTGTATGCCAAACAATAATCATTCTTTAAAAAATAATTGTAACATAGGTCAGTGTTATTAAATTACTACTTCAGGAATAAAGGAGTAAGGAATACAGGCTTTGAAGTCCTAGCTCCAAAACTTAGTATATGTATGAGGACACAATGTAATTGACTTTCCAATAATGAGTTCATCCCTTCATTATTTGGAAAAATAATATTTATGATCTTCAGTGTTGCTGCAAGGACAAGATAAGATAATATATGTGAAAGCACATCTGCAAACATGTAAATTACTTTCAAATATAATCTGTGAACATCACTGTTGTTATCAGGAAGCTCCAAACTTCAAAAGTTATCAATTTCCTACAAAAAGTAAGGAACCTTTTAGATTATTAATAATGTGAATTCACATATAGTAAATCAATGTGAGCCATATATGGTAGATCAATTAAGGTGAAAACATTCTGGAAACCCAGAAAGATCATTTACCTCAGCCAACAATTACATTGTATAGATAATTTATATATACATGTTTAAGGACAGCGATAAAAAACTATATGCAATCATCCTTAGCAAGAGGAGTAAAATAAGCATGAGCAGAGGAAAGTTGTTTGGGGGTAATGAAGCTCTGAAAGAGAAACAATTACCTTCCAGGTATAAAACATCAAGGACCAGTATCTAGGTTAGACTGAGACCCTGGTTCATTTTTATCATGGACTTAATAGGCATGACACCAGACTGTGCATTTAAATGCTCAAAAAAGAGTCTTCCTAAGCTTCAAGGCAGAGGAAAAAAAAAAATAAAGTGCAAAGAGCAAAACAGAAAGCAGATCCTTTATTGTTTTTTAAATACTGCATGCTTTGATGATTACCATTGCTTTTTTCATTAACTTAAAGGAACAAGCTAATACTCATCAAGATTTGAAGGCTCAATAACAAATTCTTAGTGTGACTTTCACAATATTTAGAGAAATGTTTTATTTAACATGGAAAATAATTATGAGCTTAATATTTCTGGTACATAAAAATAAATAAATATATTTTCTAGGCAGGAATTTTAAAATGTAAAACATTTCCAAATATCATCATTAAAAATAAAATAACACACACAGAGGCAACTAACTGTTAAGGAAGTTATGAACTAAATGACTGCAGTTTGATTTTGTCCCAGTAGCGATTATCACTTTTGAGATGGTATGTATAAGAAACTATTTAGATATTTTGTTTCATAGTTCCCTTATAAGAACTTTACTCATTTAGATACATAAATAATTAGTTTTTTTTTTTAAGGAAAACAGTACTAGTTATCTTTTTTGAAATTACCGTAAGCTTATTTTAAGTAATATAATAAATGTTATATTCTAGCAAATAATATCTGACTTTAATTAAACTCATTTTCTTTTTTCTCTAAGTGTTAAATATGGTCAGCAGAATTAGTAACCACTTTCTATATGCCCATTACATAGTGTTATTTCATAATTATTGTTTCAACAGGAATGTATAGAGTGCAGAAACTCAACAAGACAAGAAACAAAGAGAAAGTGGTTATTTCCTTCTAACACTCTACACCTCAACATTTCCCAAACACTGATATATAGAACACCAGTCTCATGAGATTCAAACAGACACTCCATGATAAAAGAGTTAATTGGTCAAATGTTTAAAGAAATGCTAGGATAATCAACATTAAAAACAATTTCTTTATTGTAGAATTTATCAAAGCACTAATGTTCACTGTGAATATCCAAGGGGTGATAGAGTATACATCTTTTCCAAATTTACTTGAAAATAGAAATCTTTTATTATTTTTCCCAGAATACACATTAATATCTCACTGGATATGATTGTCCCATAAAACTCAATCTAGAAAGCGTTGATCTAGGAGAAGTCAGGATTAGGGAGTGCCATTGGAAATATTGAGAAAGGTACAAATTCATCAAGCATACTGAAGGGACAGCAACAAGAAAAATGTCTGAGAGTGTATTAAAGAGGCATAAAAGAGATAACTGTCATGTTGTTTAGCCTGGGAAATGGGAAAATAATGAAGTTATCAACACAAATTGAGATACCAATAGATATGTCAGCTTGCCAACTATTACTTCATTCATTTAATCAAACAATAAATATTTATTTAGAATTCAGAATTATTTAGGCTAGGTAGGCGGCCAGTGAGGAATAAACTAACATCTAGTGTCATGTATCATAGTTTAATGACTGAATACAATATTCTTGAAAAGATAATATAACTGAACACCTTTTATGGTGTCTGCCCACCTCTTCTTTGAGAACTACCACCTATATCATTGTCCATTAAAAAGGCTTCATATTTATGTATGTACTTTTCACACATTCATGAGAAAATGAATGTATGACTCTCTGTGACCAAGGTTTACAATCCAACCTAAATGTTCTTTCCTTGGTGCTTGGCTAGCCAGTTTTGGCTGGTTTCTTGAACTGCAGACATGTGAACTTGATTTCAATGGGATCTTTTTCAATTTGTACATGGAGTAACTGTAAGAAACATTGAACATTGGAAAACTAAGGAAAAAATAGAATTAAAAAGAGAGTAATGGAGAAAAAAAAGAATGAGAAAGTATGTGGAAGAGAGAAAGACCCATACCTTATTGAGTCTATGAAGTCTTAACAGTTCTTTGTTTCAGGAAAATGTAGTCAGTAGACAACACAATATATTTCTAAAAAACAATTACTTTCTCAATCAAACTACTTTACTAACATCCTATTTCTTTCACTAAAAAGACCTATGATTAAAAGAGAAATGTCATGGATAATATTATATATATATGAAATTACAACAATGTCAATGGTTAACAAAAGGCTTCAATCCCCAAAGTGGAAAACTGACTGTGTAGATCACAATAAACTATGGAAAATTCTGAAAGAGGTGGGAATACCAGACCATCTAACTGCTTCTTGAGAAATCTGTATGCAGGTCAGGAAGCAACAGTTAGAACTGGACATGGAACAACAGACTGGTTTCAAACAGGAAAAGGAGTACGTCAAGGCTGTATATTGTCACCCTGCTTATTTAACTTATATGCAGAGTACATCATGCATGCTGGGCTGGAAGAAGCACAAGCTGGAATCAGGATTGCTGGTAGAAATCTCAATAACCTCAGATATGCAGATGACACCACCCTTATGGCAGAAAGTGAAGAGGAATTAAAAAGCCTCTTGATGAAAGTGAAAGAGGAGAGTGAAAAAGTTGGCTTAAAGCTCAACATTCAGAAAACGAAGATCATGGCATCTGGTCCCATCACTTCATGGGAAATAGATAGGGAAAACAGTGGAAACAGTGTCAGACTTTATTTTTGGGGGCTCCAAAATCACTTCAGATTGTGATTGCAGCCATGAAATTAAAAGACGCTTACTCCTTGGAAGAAAAGTTATGAACGACCTAGATAGCATATTCAAAAGCAGAGACATTACTTTGCCAACAAAGGTCCGTCCACCCAAAGCTATGGTTTTTTCCAGTGGTCATGTATGGATGTGAGAGTTGGACTGTGAAGAAAGCTAAGCGCCGAAGAATTGATGCTTCTGAACTGTGGTGTTGCAGAAAGCTCTTGAGAGTCCCTTGGACTGCAAGGAGATCCAACCAGTCCATTCTGGAGGATATCAGCCCTGGATGTTCTTTGGAAGGAATGATGCTAAAGCTGAAACTCCAATACTTTTGCCACCTCATGCAAAGAGTTGATTCTTTGGAAAAGACTCTGATGCTGGGAAGGATTGAGGGCAGGAGGAGATGGAGATGACAGAGGATGAGATGGCTGGATGGTATCACTGACTCGATGGACATGAGTTAGAGTGAACTCCGGGAGTTGGTGATGGACAGGGAGGCCTGGTGTGCTGCGATTCATGGGGTCGCAAAAAGTCGGACATGACTGAGCGACTGAACTGAATTTAACTTTACATTTTGATTAACATTATATATTTAGAGGGTTTCCCAGGTGGTGCTAGTGGTAAAGAACTCCCTTGCTAATGCAAGAGATGTAAGAAATGCAGATTCAATCCCTGGGTCAGGAAAATCCCCTAAAGGAGGTCATGGCAACCCACTCCAGTATTCTTGCCTGGGAAATTTCCCAAAGAAGCCTGGTGAGTTATAGTTCATAGGATCCCTAAGAACTGGACACAACTGAAATGACTTAGAACTCATTCATGCATGCCAGTTAGAAAATCAAAATGTGCCTGAATATTACATATGTATAAATCTGCTTTAATATTTCAATTGCCAATTCAATTCAAAAAATAGGATAATATATGGGTCAAATATGCACAGTAAAATGAAATCCATGAAAAATATAATCCTCTTGAAGTAGTGATTTCACAGGAGTAATCTTTCACATTTAAATAAGGTGGGTATGTAAAATACATAGACAAAGAGATCTGTCAAACTGCTCTCATTCTAGGATGTTAAAATAGCAGTATTGGAAAGCATTTGCCCAAAGACTGGCAGGAATTCTGTCAACGATTTAGCATAGTAATTTATGGGAAATCCAGAATGTTTAGACAGAATTGATTAGAGTTAGTCTCTACAGAATATCGTGCCAACACATGGATACAATTAAGCCACATGTTCAATGCAAATGACTGATTCTGGCAATCTGCATCACGATTTTTAGGTGAATCCAAATTTCTTGGATTTTTGTTTTAAAGATGGAGGAAACACATGTAGTACCTCTTCAGATACTAATAATGTATGGCCCTGCAATGAAAGATGTATGTTACTGAACGACAAATGCAAGTTCACAAAATAAGTAACAATGGAGACAGAAATAACTAATCTTTCTACATCAGCATGAAATATACATTTTAGCCCTATGAATTTCTAATAGTATCAGCAACAGTTGCCTGTGATTATTACAAGTTGTCCTTTTACAAAATGAAAAGGAACTGTTTCTATTGGCATAGCACTTTCAAGGTAAAAGGTTCCTAAAGAGAATCTCCATCTGTAATGGTAAGCTTCACTTATTCTCACTTTGCTGATCTGCAAATCATATGATTCTCACTAAAGTTTCACTTGTGTTTTCTGCACGGATTTGTTAGTTGAGTGAGGTAGCAAGATCTCACATTTCAGAGACCCAGAGGTTCTCAGGCAAGCAAGGTTGTATTTGCTTTACAGGAATAGGTGTTATGTAAACAGAAATTACCACAACTATTCTGTGGCAGCACTTATTCTCCAGGTAATTTACATATTATTAAAAAAGAACAAGATCCAATTTTATTTCTTAAAAACTAAGATTATTAAATGGGACTGTCCCTAAGCTATATTTTGAAGCAGAAAAAGTTGAGTTATGGCAAAACAATTCTCAACCTCCTTACAGCCATCTCTTTCAGAAATGAACACTGCCCTCAAAACTTTAAAAGAACAAGAAAAAATAGAAAGAATAAAATGTGAGAGAAAAGAAGCAGCCATCTTTCATACTAGAGAGCCAAACAGACTTTTCCCTGCAAGCAGGTAAAGATGTCAAGCTGTAATTTAAGCTCTTATTGCTCATTTATAATTACTAAAGAGCCTCTTGATGAAAGTGAAAGAGGAAAGTGAAAAAGTTGGGTTAAAACTCAACATTCAGAAAACTAGGATCATGGCATCCAGTCTCATCACTTCATGGTAGATAGATGGGGAAACAGTGGAAACAGTGGCTGACTTTATTTTTGGGGGCTCCAAAATCACTGCAGATGGTGACTGCAGCCATGAAATTAAAAGACGCTTACTCCTTGGAAGGAAATTTATGACCCAACTAGACAGCATATTAAAAAGCAGAGACATTACTTTGCCAGCAAAGGTCCATCTAGTCAAGGCAATGGTTTTTCCAGTAGTTATATATGGATGTGAGAGTTGGACTATAAAGAAAGCTGAGTGCCAAAGAATTGATGCTTTTGAACTGTGGTGTTGGAGAAGACTCTTGAGAGTCCCTTGGACTGCAAGGAGATGCAATCAGTCCATCCTAAAGGAAATCAGTCCTGGGTGTCCATGGAAGGACTGATATTGAAGCTGAAACTTCAATATTTTGTCCACCTGATGCAAAGAGCTGACTCATTTGAAAAGATCTTGATACTGGGAAAGATTTAAGGCAGGAGAGGAAGGGGATGACAGAAGATGAGATGGTTGGATGGCATTACCGACTCAATGGACATCAGTTTGGGTAAACTCCTGGAGTTGGTGATGGACAGGGAGGTCTAGAATACTGCAGTCCATTGGGTCCCAAAGAGTTGGACACAACTGAGTGACTGACAAGAAACACCTGGAATAAATGGGGCAGATTTGGTCTTGGTGTACAGAATGAAGCAGGGTAAAGGCTAATAGGGTTCTGCCAAGAAAATGCAATCACCCTCTTCCAAGAACACAAGAGAAGACTCTACACATGGACATAACCAGATGATCAACACCAAAATCAGACTGATTATATTCTTTGCAGCCAAAGATGGAGAAGCTTTATACAGACAGCAAAACCAAGACCAGGAGCTGACTGTGGTTCAGATCATGAACTCCTTATTATCAAATTCAGACTTAACTTGAAGAAAGTGGGGAAAAGTACTAGACCATTCAGGTATGATGTAAATCAAATCCCTAATGATTATACAGTGGAAGTGAGAAATAGACTTAAGGGACTAGATCTGATGGAGTGCCTGATGAACTATGGATGGAGGTTTGTGACACTGTACAGGAGACAGGGATCAAGACAAACCGCAAGAAAAAGAAATGCAAAAAAAAAAAAAAATGGCTGTCTGAGGAGGCTTTACAAATAGCTGTGAGAAGATGGGAAGCAAAAAGCAAAAGAGAAAAGGAAAGATATACCCATTTGAATGCAGAATTTCAAAGAATAGCAAGGAGAGATAAGAAAGCCATCCTCAGTTATCTGTGCAGAGAAATAGAAGAAAACAACAGAATGGAAAAGACTAGAGATTTCTTCAAGAAATTTAGAGATACCATGGGATCATATCATGCAAAGATGGGCTCAACAAAGGACAGAAATCGTATGGACCTAACAGAAGCGAAGATATTAAGAAGAAGTGGCAAAAATATATAGAATTATACAAAAAAAGATCTTCATGACCCAGATAATCATGATGGTGTGATCACTCACCTAGAGCCAGACATCCTGGAATGTGAAGTCAAGTGGGCCTTAGGAAGCATCACTACGAACAAAGCTAGTGGAGGTGATGGAATTCCAGTTGAGGTATTCCAAATCCTAAAATATGATGCTGTGAAAGTACTGAATTCAATATGCCAGCAAATTTGGAAAACTCAGCAGTGGCCACAGGACTGGAAAAGGTCAGTTTTTATTCCAATCCCTAAGAAAGGCAAAGCCAAAGAATGCTCAAACTACTGCACAATTGCATTCATCTTACATGCTAGCAAAGTAATGGTCAATATTCTCCAAGCAGGCTTCAATAATACGTGTACCGTGAACTTCCAGATGTTGAAGCTGGTTTTAGAAAAGGCAGAGGAACCAGATATCAAATTTTCAGCATCAGCTGGATTATCAAAAAAGCAAAAGAGTTCCAGAAAATCATCTATTTCTGCTTTATTGACTATGCCAAAGCCTTTGACTGTGTGGATCACAGTAAACTGTGGAAAATTCTGAAAGAGATGAGCATACCAGACCACCTGACCGGCCTCTTGAGAAATCGTTTCACAGGTCAGAAAACAGCAGTTCCTGACCTGCATGGTGTCATGAGTCATGGGGTCCATGTGCTCACAAAGAATTGGACACGACTGAGTGACTGAACTGAACTGAACTGAAAGTTATCATCAATGAGATGCATAATGTAAAATGAAATTGCTTAAGTACTCAGTCATGAGTAAACCAAATTATAAATACCCATTATTCTCCAAGAATGCCTTTCTTTTAAAATAAATACTTCCTCAAAGAATCTGAAACACACACTATTTTGTCCCACTAATCTTTAAGTCCTACATACCTTTGTTATGCATTAGCTGCAGTTATTATTATCATTATTACTACACTGTGTACCTCTTCCTACCATGCTATCAAATTAACTCTAAGGGGAGTTCCATAAAACATGCACCTATTTGGTCCAACGGTCATGTTTACTCAGGTTTACATTCTATCTCTGTACTCTCATTTCTGCATCTTGTCCTTTCCTCTCTTGCGTCACTATGCCAACCTATCACAAAATATAAGATAGTGACTCAAAGATAATCTTTAATATAATGTGGTCATACTTTAAAAGAAACCTTAATGCAAAAAAAAAATGGTTTAAATGATTGGACAATTAAGGCTCAGATATGCAGATGACACCACCCTTCTGGCAGAACGTGAAGAGGAGCTAAAAAGCCTCTTGATGAAAGTGAAAGAGGAGGGTGAAAAAGTTGGCTTAAAGCTCAACATTCAGAAAACTAACATCATGGCATCTGGTCCCATCACTTCATGGGAAATAGATGGGGAAACAGTAGAAACAGTGTCAGACTTTATTTTTCTGGGCTCCAAATTACTGCAGATGGTGACTGCAGCCGTGAAATTAAAAGACGCTTACTACTTGGAAGAAAAGTTATGACCAACCTAGATAGTATATTCAAAAGCAGAGACATTACTTTGCTGACTAAGGTCCGTCTAGTCAAGGCTATGGTGTTTCCTGTGGTCATGTAAGGATTTGAAAGTTGGACTGTGAAGAAAGCTGAGCACCGAAGAATTGATGCTTTTGAACTGTGGTGTTGGAGAAGACTCTTGAGAGCCCTTGGATTACAAGGAGATCCAACCAGTCCATTCTGAAGGATATCAACCCTGGGATTTCTTTGGAAGGAATGATGCTAAAGCTGAAGCTCCAGTACTTTGGTCACCTCATGCGAAGAGCTGATTCATTGGAAAAGACCCTGATGCTGGGAGGGATTGGGGGCAGGAGGAGAAGGGGATGACAGAGGATGAGATGGCTGGATGGCATCATGGATTCAATGGACGTGAGTCTGAGTGAACTCGGGGAGTTGGTGATGGACAGGGAGGCCTGGCGTGCTCCAGTTCATGGGGTCGCAAAGAGTCGGATATGACTGAGTGACTGAACTAAAGTGAACTGAAGCAGCAAAGGGGGCTAAGGAGAGTACTGTGCCCTTGAAGTAGCCAAACACTGACACCTATTCTACTTTTTCTAATGCAATCTATCATCATACTTACAATATACTGAAAGTTAGGATTTGATGTTAACAGTTACCAATGTACCAGCTCAAAAGGAACATTTAGAGAAAGATGATCATTATTTTTCACAAAGTACAAGCAGAAAAGACAAATTTTAAATAAGTAAAATGAATTTAAGGTCTAATAAAGATGAAAAATTCGACAGAATATCAAAATCATCACTTCTCTTGATATATAAGGGACAGGATAAGAAAAATGTTAATACCAGAAGAAAATGGGAAGAGTATTTTTCCCCCAATCTCTTTGGAAAAGGGCATGTCCATACTAAAATCATAAACTGATATGGTATAATATTGTTGTAATAAGTGAGGATGAAAAGTCAAAAGGAAATACAGTTGTGCACTACCTTTATATCAGGTAGATTGCAAGGTAACTTGTATATTATATTTTCTTTAATTTTCATAAAACTCATATATTTGATATTCCTGTTCCCATTTTATAGATTAAGATAGTAATAACCACAAAGATTAAACAAAGGCAATTTCACAAATAAACAAAATTATTATTAACTTTAATTGTACATCACTTTAAAGTCAGTGTTCATTAGTTCACTAGTAATAAATTTACAGAATTTTCTTTCATAACAATATAATAGAAATGGAATTAGAAATTATGAAATTTAGAAGCATAATTTAGGAAATGTCCTGAAACCTGAAATACAAAATTTAATTAATGATTAATATTTGTTTTTGCATTTGATCCCTCTTGAGGAGGAAACATTTTTACTTCTTCAACCTTGCCAGAGGGTAGACAACACTAACAGGATGGTAAAACACAAATCAATAGAGAAATAAATATATCTTTTAAAAAGTTTGAGGCCCTAGATTGTCATACTGAGTGAAGTAAGTTAGACTGCTACTGCTGCTAAGTCACTTCAGTTGTGTCCAACTCTGTGCGACCCCATAGACGCAGCCCACTAGGCTCCTCTGTCCCTGGGATTCTCCAGGCAAGAACACTGGAGTGGGTTGCCATTTCTTTCTCCAATGCATGAAAGTGAAAAGTGAAAGTAAAGTCACTCAGTCATGCCCGACTCTTAGCGACCCCATGGACTGCAGCCTACCAGGCTCCTCCATCCATGGGATTTTCCAGGCAAGAGTACTGGAGTGGGTTGCCATTAGAGAAGGAGAAATATCATATAATATCCCTTTTATATGGAATCTAAAAAGAAATGATACAAATAACTTACTTACAAAACAGAAAGAGACTCACAGAGAATGAACTTGTGGTTGCAGGGAGGAAGGATGGGGAGACGGAATAGTTAGGGGACTTTGGGATGGACATATACACATTGCTATATTTAAAATGGATAACCAATAAGGTCTTACTGTATAGCACATGTAACTCTGCTACTGTTATGTGGCAGCCTGGATAGGAGGGGAGTTTGAGGGAGAATGGATAGATACATATTTAAAGTTGAATTCTTTTGTTGTTCATCTGAAACTATCACAATAAACTATTGGAAATTGGCTACATCCCAATACAAAATAAAATTTAAAAAATAGAAAAAAAGCAAATGATTTTAAAATGAATGCTAGTAGTAGTAGTTATATACAGTATTTTAATCTAAATTTCAGACTACAAGAATATTGGTAATAAGGAGATGAAAATATGATCATAGTTTCAACTCTTGTAAAATGATTCCTAAATAACATTTATATCCATTTTTAGTAACCTGGTTTTCCTGAAGGTGGTTTTGTTCATTTCATCTTTGTATTGAATGAATTCAGTTACTCTTCCACTCCAAATAGTAGATTTAAATCTCAATGCTTTATTACTTGTATGAAGTGAAAAGAATAACATGTTTCTATTGCCTCATTTAAACGTGGATAGTAATGTCCCTCATTTAGTTATTATTAGTAAAATTACTTAACACACAGTAGATTATGTAGTATATAAAATGTATCATGTAAATGTGCATTTCCATTTCATTGGAACTCATATCATCCCTATGGATCACCAACATTGTTTCCAGAAGTCTTATCTATTAATAAAAATAATTTTATCTTCATATGTATCATTGCTCATGAAGAGTAGACAAAATATTCTGATACTATGCTGTACAAAGGAGATCCATATGTACTTGTACACATAGAGGTTACAATTCTCAATATGTATATATACAGTTGTATTCTTAGAGAAATGTATATAAATGCATATATGGATATGTGGGTATATGTTTATGTATCAACATATTATAAAAGAGGGCAAAGAATATGCTTTTAATAGATAAAATAGGTTCTGTTATTAGAGTATAAATGAAAAACAATAATAATATGTAGCTTTAATTCATTTTTGAAATAGTTTTCCTTATTGAATGTAAATGAATGAAATAAAAAATAATTTGTTGGTAATTAAAGCTTAGGCTCTTAATCAAAAAAAATTGAGGTACAACAATAAAATTGAGGTACAACAATAAAATTGAATACCAAGAAAAAAAAAAAGAAGTTTGAGGAGAATAGAAGTAGCATATAGTCAATGACTCTAACTTGTTTCCAACCTAACTTTTCTGTTTGAAGAAATATGCTGAATCAAGAATTGTATGAAAATAGAAATACTTGATGGTAAGTGGCTTAATCCAAATAAATAGGAATCTAGAGGAGAGGAAATGGAGCTGAAGACAAACACAGACATAAGTTATTGTGTGTGAAACATTCACTTAGTCACTAAAACAGTAATGTTTCTGAACAAAATAAATCATTAAATCATGTGAAAATAATGTATTAGATTCTTAAAGACTTTTAAAGTGAGGAATTATTATTTCTACCTACAGTTTTATTATTTGATATGAAAATTAAATAAAAGGCTCTATAAATATATATCCTACACTATAAAATGGTGAGAAACATACAGTTGTCCCTCAGTATCCATAGGTGACTGGTCCGATGATCTATTTCAGATACTAAACTCTGCAGATACTCAAGTCCATTGTCACTCATCCATATCCATGGAGTCGTATCCATCAATTCAACCAACAATAAGTATATGTACATATAGTTAAAAAAAATCTATGTATAAGTGGACTCATTCACTTTAAACCTTCATTTTCAAGGCAAATTTAATTTACTCTGCAAAAACATAGGGTTTTACTTAATAAATATTTACTATTTGTAGAAGCAAATAGGATCTCCATTCTACGGCATACAGAAGTATATAAAATAGAGCAAAATAAAATACTGTCAATTGATGCAATGCTTTCCATATATACTTAATAACCATTAAAAATAGTTTTAATAATATGCATAGAGTGCCCACAGCCACACTTATAATTAACTTTTTCTGCCATCAAGTAGCTAATATATTCTCTGTGAAGCATCCTTCCCTACATCCATTCTAAGTCAAGACCCCTCCAAGTTCTCAGATTGTATTATGCATCTTAATATATCAGGAATATCTGGCCTGTGAATGGTCAGATTGTCAAATTCAAAAATATTTAAATTAAGAAGGGGAAATCATCTAAGTGTGGTTAGAAATATTTTTAAATTATCTATTGTAACCAATATGTAGGCTTCTGTTGCTGCTGCTCCTGCTGCTAAGTCACTTCTGTCGTGTCCGACTCTGTGCAACCACATAGATGGCAGCCCACCAGGCTCCCTCGTCCCTGGAATTCTCCAGGCAAGAACACTGGAGTGGGTTGCCATTTCCTTCTCCAATGCATGAAAGTGAAAAGTGACAGGGAAGTCGCTCAGTCATGTCCGACTCTTAGCAATCCCATGGATTCCAGCCTACCAGGCTCCTCCATCCATGGAATTTTCCAGGCAAGAGTACTGGAGTGGGGTGCCATCGCCTTCTCCTATGTAGGCTTCTACATACTAATAAATATATACAGGCATTATTCTAACATCTAAGTTTATTATGCAAAAAAGAACAAAAAGTAGCAAAAAGTACCTAGTTTATAAACTAAGTCCATATACTTTTTGAAACAAATAATATAAATCTTGTTTATGATTTTTGTGTGTGTGTGTGTTGCTTCAGCTATTCTTCTTTTTTTTTTTTAACTTTATTTTACTTTACAATACTGTATTGGTTTTGCGATACATTGACATGAATCCACCATGGGTGTACATGAGTTCCCAATCCTGAACCCCCTCCCACCCAGTATCATCTCTCTGGATCATCCTCGTGCACCAGCCCCAAGCATCCTGCATCCTATATTGAACACTGACTGGCGATTCGTTTCTTACATGATAGTATACATGTTTCAGTGCCATTCTCCCAAATCATCCCACCCTCCCCTTCTCCCTCAGAGTCCAAAAGTCCGTTCTATACATCTGTGTCTCTTTTGCTGTCTTGCATACAGAGTTGTCATTACCATCTTTCTAAATTCCATATATATGTGTTAATATACTGTATTGGTGTTTTTCTTTATGATTTTTTAACAAGAACTTTTCTGAACACATTATATAAATAGCAATCTGGCCTACCCACATACAAGCATTCATTTTATCTAGTTTGTTCACAGATTTATGCCAGTGTCATAAATACTGCCTGGCATATACCAAGCACTAAATAAATAGCTACTGAATGACTAGATGAAAAATACTTTAATATAATTACATCTAAAGTTCAAAGTTCAAATGCCATTGTTTAATTTTTTAGACATTTCATTTTCAACATTTAAGTCTTTTGGGGGGTCTTTATCACCACATGGACAATTTTTCAAAATAATTTCCAGTTTTATACTTCAAAATAGTAACCTATGCATACTTGAAAAAGAATTTTTAAATATGTAGCATTTTCATTTTTAATAGGAAGAAAAATTTTATTACTAAAACATGAGAAAGCCTACATTACTGATGCATACCTACTATTATAGTGTATTTTTTTTTTTTTTTTGGCTGCCTTGGTCTTAACTGTGATATACCTGCTTACTTCCCCTGCAGGATGTGGAATCTTTCCAGACCAGGGATCAAAACCAAGTTTCCAGCATTGGAAGGCAGATTCTTTATCACTGAGCTATCAGGGAAGTCTTATAGTATAATTCTTAAGGACATAGTTTTGAGTTTTTAAAAGATACAACTTAATTATATATAATAAAATATATAAGCTGCTTCTGAGGTATCATAGTTATTAAATACAATTAATTTATTAGAGCTAGTCACTTCATGAGTTAAAAAAGAGATAAGAAAAATTTCCTCAGTGATCAATGCAAAGAAATAGAGGAAAACAACAGAATGGGAAAGGCTAGAGATCTCTTCAAGAAAATTAGAGATACTAAGGGAACATTTCATGCAAAGATGGGCACAATAAAGGACAGATATGGTCTGGACCTAACAGCAGGAGAAGATGTTAAGAAGAGGTGGCAAGAATACACTAGAATTATACAAAAAAGATCTTCATGACCCAGATAACCACAATGGTGTGATCACTTACATAGAACCAGACATCTTGGTTGTGAGAAGTTAAGCTGGACTTAGGAATGATCACAATGAACAAAGCTAGTGGAGGTGAAAGAATTTCAAACGAGCTATTTCAAATCCTAAAAGATGATGCTGTGAAAGTGCTGCATTCAATATGCTAACAAAGTTGGAAAACTCATCATCACCACAGGACTGGAAAAGGTCAGTTTTCACTCCAATCCCAAAGGAAGGCAAAGCCAAAGAATCTTTCAACAACTGCATAATTTCACTCATTTTACATGCTAGCAAAGTAATGCTCAAAATTCTCCAAGCTAGGCTTAAATAGTACATGAACCAAGAACTTCCAGATGCTCAAGCTAGATTTAGAAAAGGCAGAGGAACCAGAGATCAAATTGTCAACATCTGCTGGATCATCAAAAAAGCAAGAGAGTTCCAGAAAAACATCTATTTCTGCTTTGTTGACTATGCCAAAGCCTTTGACTGTGTGGATCACAATAAACTGTGGAAAATTCTTACAGAGACTGGAATAATAGACCACCTTACCTGCCTCCTGAGAAACTGGTAGCAGGTGGAGAAGTAACAGAACCAGACATAAAACAATGGACAGGGTCAAAATTGGGAAAGGAGTATGTCAAGGTTGTATATTGTCACCATACTTATTAACTTATATGCACAGTACATCAAGCAAAATGCTGGGCTGGATGAAGCACAAGCTGGAATCAAGATTGCCAGGAGAAATATCAATAACCTCAGATATGCAGATGACACCACAGAAAGCAGAAAGCAAAGTGGAGAAAGCAAGAGCAGAAAGCAAAGAGGAACTAAAGAGTCTCTTGATGAAAGTGAAAGAGCATAGTGAAAAAAGCTGGTTTAAAACTCAGCATTCAAAAAACTAAGATCATGGCATTCAGTTCCATCACTTAATGGCAAATAGATGGGGAGGCAATGACAGACTTTATATTCTTGGTCTCCAAAATCATTGCAGATGGTGACTGCAGCCATGAAATTAAAAGATTCTTGCTCCTTGGAAGAAAATCTATGACCAAAGTAGACAATATATTAAAAAGCAAAGACACTACTTTGCTGTAAAAGGTCCATATAGTAAAAGCTATGGTTTTTCCAGCAGTCATGTTGGATGTGAGATTTGGACCATAAAGAAGGCTGAGAACCAAAAAAATTGATGCTATTGAATTGTGGTGTTGGAGAAGACTCTTGAGAGTCCCTTGGACTGAAAAGAGATTAAATTAGTCAATCCTAAAGGAATCAATTCTGAAGATTCATTGGATGGGTGATAGTGAGGCTTAAGCAGAAATACGCTGGCCAACTGATGTGAAGAACTGATTAGCTGGAAAAGATCCTTATGCTGGGAAAGATTGAAGGCAAGAGGAGAAGGGGACAACAGAGAATGAGATGGTTGGATGGCATCACCAACTCAATGGACATGAGTTTGTATAATCTCTGGGAGTTGGTGACGGACAGGAGAGCCTGGTGTGCTGCAGTCCGTGAGGTCGCAAAGAATTGGACATGACTGAACAACTGAAATGACTGACAGGTAATGTTGGAAGAGACTGTATCAGTTCTCAAAGGTTAAATGTGTTTTATCTTTGGAAAAACCTAAAAAATTATTTTAGAAAGGATTATATCATGTGATTCAAACATGAAGTAAGATATTAGAGGATTTTTTGTTTCACAATAAATTCATATTAAAATCTTTTTAAATTGTAAAGTTGTGACCTAGAGTTCAAGCTCAGCTATGTTTGAACATGGTCCTGTTCTTTTTCATTTTTTCAAGTTATCTTTTGTTTTGAAGGATGGGGTCTTAGAAAATTAAGACTGCTGAGTCAGCTCTGGTTTTACTAGCAAGAAGCAAATAGAATAAGTTAGGGGAAAAGTTAGGACCTTACGTTAGAGAATATATGTGTCAAAGACATAATAAAACAGTAGAATAAGTTTGAAAGAGGTAAGACTGGGTCATTTTTTTAAAAGTGCAAAAATGTTACTTTAGGCCATGAAGGGTAAGAATGATCCTGGTTAACTGTCAACTTCAAATTAGCTTTTAACACATTTTCCTATTCACTTTCCTATTAAAATGACCATTGAAGGAAACTAAACATTTATTTTTCAGTATTTTTTTTTTCTTCTGAGATGTAAAACTTGAGAACTAAGCAGTTGGTTTTCTCATGTTTTCATAATTTTTCCTGAAAAATGGCATTATTATAGTTACATTATGCTTGAACTAAATTGCCACCAAGGAGGAAGTGAAGAATGTTATAGTTATAGTATATCCTTGAAAATAACTGCTTCAATTTCATTCTCAGCTTCTTTGCTCACTAGCCTTATGACTTTTGAAATATTTAAAAATTTTCCCTGCTGCAGTTGTTTTAAATGGAATCAAATTTTTTATCTACTTAATAGTGAAGATTAAATGAAGATTTTCACATTAAGCACCTGCTAGAATGCCTGCATGTAGCAAATATTTAATAAATTCTAGCTATTCTTTTCACCTTCATCATGATTTTCATATTATTAGTGTATTCTTATTTTAACATTATTATCCTAGAAAATGTATAAAAAGTTATCTTAACAAATCAGATTGAATTTATAAGAGCTTTGGGGAAATGGGAGGCAAAGATGAGCATGTTAAGATAGACCACTTTATAATTCTCAAGGAGGACTTCATATGGACAATTTTCAACTCTGAAGCCTAATATCAATATTGATTTAGATTACTGTTATCTTACTTTAACAGAATACCCTCAATAGCATTTATAGAATTTTTTGAATGAAAATAAATATAACTGGCTAATATCAGATCAATGATTGTATCATTTTCTTTAGGATATATATTTTTTCAATATATAAAAGAGATGCACTTCCAAACTTTGTTTTGTGCATATGTCTCAAATTTGGTTCTATAAACTCTCAGAAAATGCTAAAGAAATACTGACTACTTTGATATAAATATACCAACAGCAGTAACAGAAATATAAGCAGTGTCTTGATGAATAATTAAAGTGGTCTAATTGTTTGACTAAAATTTTGCTTGTAAGTACAGCCATAGATGAAAACAGCAATTTCTTTTACCCTTCCACCTTTGAATAAATCATGTAAGTAAAAATTAATTTCCCTTTTCCCATTTTATAACAGGAAATGAAAATGCAATATTTTTTTCTTTAATTTTAAATTTCACATCAAAAACATCAAAAAAAACCCCTAAAAACTGCCTTTTTGCACACAAATTAATTAGCTCTCCTGTCCTAGTGACAGTATGTAAAAGGAAAATTAGCTGTTAGAAGAATTAACTAAGCACACATGAGCAATAATGGATAATGTTGGTTATACTGAGAATAAACAATATACTTACAAAGACTTTTATTGTTATTAAGTGTATAATATTTTTAAACAGTTCAGTGAAGAGGAGGAAAATGTTAAAACATGATAAAATCACAACTTTGAAGAATTTTTTAAAAAATATAAATTTATTTATTTTAATTGAAGGTTAATTACTTTATACTATTGTATTGGTTTTGCCATTCATCAGCATGAATCCACCATGGGTATACACGTGTTCCGCATCCTGAACTCCCCTCCCACCTCCCTTCCCGTACCATCCCTCTGGGTCATCCCAGTGCACCAGCCCCAAGCATCCAGTATCATGCATCGAACCTGGACTGGCGATTCCTTTCATATATGATATTATACATGTTTCAATGCCATTCTCCCAAATATGCCACTCTCTCCCTCTCCCACAGAGTCCAAAAGACTGTTCTATACATCTGTGTCTCTTCTGGTGTCTCGCGTACAGGGTTATCATTACCATCATTCTAAATTCCATATATATGTGTTAGTATACTGTATTGGTGTTTTTCTTTCTGGCTTACTTCACTCTATATAATCGGCTCCAGTTTCATCCACCACATTAGAACTGATTCAGCCATTTTTAATGGCTGAGTAATACTCCATTGTATATATGTACCACAGCTTTCTTATCCATTCATCTGCTGATGGACATCTAGGTTGCTTCCATATCCTGGCTCTTATAAACAGTGCTGTGATGAACATTGGGGTACAAGTGTCTCTTTCAATTCTGGTTGACTCAGTGTGAATGCCCAGTAGTGGGATTGCTGGGTCATAATAAAATTCTATATTAACAAATTTCCTTTCCACAAAAATTTTAGAAATTTACTATAGAAAATTTTCCTAAGATTTCTCTCTTGGTCCAGTAGTTAAATATATGCCTGCCAATGCAAGGGACAAGGGCTGGATCCCTGAACTGGGAGATTCAACATGTCCATGGAACAATTAGACCTGTCTGTCACAACTACTGAGCCTAACTCCTAGAGCCTATGCTCTGCAATAAGGGGTCGGGGAGGTCATTGCAATGAGAAGCCACACACCCATAGTAGCCCCGGCTCACTCCAAATAAAGAAAACTCACACACAGCAACAGACCTAGACTTGCCAAAAATAAATTACTTTTTAAAGTATTTTAAAGTATTGTCACACTTAAATGCATTAAGAAATTTCCAAAAAGCCAGCTGCAACTTGAGGTCCACTGGGGTAATGAGGTGCAGGTAAGGCATGAACCATCATTTTAGAGATCACTGTGTGCTTATCATCATTGTTATTATTTAAATTCCAGGTAAGAATTTAATATCTGATAATTTCATTATAATCATCAGCTTCAATTCATCCATGTTACTAAAACTAGCTATATAATAAAGAAAGGATATAGGTAAAGAAGGAGCTAGGAAAAAGTTAGAATATAAAAACAAGATTGAAATGCATTTAGTTCAGTTAAGTTCAATTCAGTCATTCAGTTGTGTCTGACTTTGTGACCCCAAGGATTGCAGCATGCCAGGCTTCCCTGTCCATCACCAACTCCTGGACTTTACTCAAACTCATGTCCATTGAGTTGTTAATGTCATCCAACCACCTCATCCTCTGTTGTCATCTTCTCCAGCCTTCAATTTTTGCTAGCATCAAGGTCTTTTCCAATACGTCAGTTCTTCACATTAGGTGGCCAAAGTATTGGAGTTTCAGTTTCAGCATCAGTTCTTCCAGTGAATATCCAGGACTGATTTCCTTTAGGATGGACTGGTTGGATCTCCTTGCAGTCCAAGGGACTCTCAAGAGTCTTCTCCAACACCACAGTTCAAAAGCATCAATTCTTCAGCACTTTGCTTTCTTTATAGTCCAACTCTCACATCCATACATGATTACTGGAAAAACCATAGCTTTGACTAGACAGACCTTTGTCAACAAAGTAATTTAATGTCTCTGCTTTTTAATATGCTGTCTAGGTTGGTCATAACTTTTGTTCCAAGGAGCAACTGTCTTTTCATTTCATAGCTGCAGTCATGATCCTCAGTGATTTTGGAACCTGAAAAAATAAAGTTAGTCACTGTTTCCATTGTTTTCCCACCTGTTTGCCATGAAGTGATGGGACCAGATGCCATGATCTTCATTTTTTGAATATTGAGTTTTAAGTCAGCTTTTTCACTCTCCTCTTTTACTGTCATCAAGAGGCTCTTTAGTTCCTCTTCGCTTTCTGTCATAAGGGTGGTATCATCTGCATATCTAAAGTTATTGGTATTTCTCCCAGAAATCTTGATTCCAGCTTGTGCTTCATCACATGATGTACTCTGCATTTAAGTTAAATAAGCAGGGTGACAATATACAGCCTTGATGTACTCCTTTCCCTATTTGGAACCAGTCTGTTGTTCCATGTCCAGTTCTAATTGTTGTTTCTTGAGCTGCATACAGACTTCTAGGAGGCAGGTGAGGTGGTCTGGCATTCCCATCTCCTTAAGAATTTTCCACAATTTGTTGTGATTCACAAAGTCAAAGGCTTTGGCATAGTCAAGAAAGCAGAAGTAGATATTTTCCTGGAACTCTCTTGCTTTTATGATGATCCAACAGATATTGGCAATTTGATCTCTTGTTCCTCTGTCTTTTCTAAGTCCAGCTTGAACCTCTGGAAGCATTAATCATTAATCAATACTAAATAAAGCCGTAGACTGTTCATTATTGACTTACACTCTTTGAATGAGGGGACTCTTCCACAGTCCAATGGAGGCTTAATTGTTTAAAATAGAACAACTAAAAAACTAAAAAACTAAAGGGGAAAACAGAGAGAAAAAAAAAAGCCAAGTAAATCCATAAAATTAGATACAGAAATGAACTATTCTACAGGAAGGCATAATTTACACTACATACATTATACAAAAGGGTAGAAAATATGTCAGCCAAACTATTTGTTTGTCTATTACAGCTTAAGAGATGAGCGAAAGAATAAAAGGCAAACTAGAGACATTTGTGTAGATTCAAGTGTCCAGGCTTCTCTGCGAGTGTGGCTTATTAAATAACTACTTTTATTCTCTTTTCCACCTCCAGTTGGACCAGTACTATCAGTTCCTTAAGACCTTTGGATGGGATTGATTTTAGGCTTTCTGCAACGTTAGTTTAGAACTGAAATTTATCAGTTATACTCAAATAGTTATTTACTATTCATCCATCTGCTTTCCAGCTTCAAAAACTGCCTAGCTATTTTTTCTTTATTTTCTTTCCATTCTTGTAGCATTTACATCTTAAAAAAAAAAAATCTCTTCACTGTCATTTCTAGGGTTTTCAGAAGGGAAAGCAGTTTGTTGTATGAGTTAAATCTGCTAAATAAATAAATTGGAAATTGTTCTTGTTTGTACTTTCCTATATTATTGAAGAACTCTCAACAATTTAAGAAAAAAGTCTATAAAGCAAGCTTCATTTTATTTATACATATTGTTTATGTATATTACATCTACATCAAATACATGCATATATCTAAAATATTGAAAAAAGTGTCTAAAAGTATCTAAGAACAGATTTTAAATATTCTGCTTATAATTTTACTCCACTTGTCTCTTTTTTACTGGTAAAAACTCCACCAGAAACTTGATGCAGAGAAATTTTAATTATTTTTTTCTTTACTAGGATGAGTAGCAGCATATTTTTGATTAATCAGCAATAAACTCTTGACATTAAATTTGTTTTCTCCAGAATGTAAAATCCTCTGGAAGGATATGTTTCTTTTGAAACTGATGGTATATTTTAAGTAGAAAAGGAAAGAAAAAAGTGAGGTAAGTTTCAGTCCCTAGAACTTCCAAGCGTGAACTGCAGTGGCTACAGTGTCTCTGCTCTGAATGGCACCTGAGTGGCCAGAAAGCAGCAATGTGCCTTGTGAGCTTCAATCACTAGCTAGGACCACTTTGGACACCTGGGGGCAAACAGGATAAAAAATATCATCAGAGTCGCTATATATCCAAAAGCATGACTCTCTCTCTCTCTCTCTCTCTCTCTCTCTATATATATATATATATATATATATGTATATACACACACACACAACATACTCTGCAGAAGCCTAGCAATAAAGCTACCAAAAAAAACAAACAAACAATATTTCAAATGTGGATACTTAATAGCACACAGTGTCTTTTAAAAATAATTTTACTATCTCCTTCCAAGGAAAATAATTATTTTCTTACTTTGATTTCTAGAAAAAAATCTACTTGGGGAAATCTTTTTATGGAAGAGAGCGTTTAAAAAGACTTAGTAGAAAGAATAAAGGAGGTCTGTAAGGAAGCAAATGCGTTCAATTAATAGTAACAAAAGCAAACAAATGTCTGTGTCTCTAATCCTGTACAAATAGGTTCATCAGTACCATGTTTTTAGAGTCCATATATATGTGCCAATATAAATATTTTATTTTCTATTTCTGACTTACTTCACGCTGTATAACAAACTGTAGGTTCATCCACCTCAGTTCAGCCGATTCACATTCATTCCTTTGGCAAGGATGGGGAGAGGGAGGGAGGATCAAGAGGGAGGAGGTACATTTATACTTATGGCTGATGTGCCTCGTTCTATGGAAGAAACCAACACATTGCAAAGCAATTACCCTCCAATTAAAAATAAAATACAGATAATTTATCATTCAAATAAAAAGGGAAACCAATTAAAAAACAAAGAAAAAAAAACAGATCCACTCTTCATACTGTAAATATATAACTAATAATTAGTCCTGAGACAAACTGGAATGTAATTTTCAATATGAAAAAAAAAACATAATGAAATAAGAAAACAAGAATAAAATGATAAAAATTAAAATATATAGGGTCACTGTAAATTACAAATATAGCCACAGACCGTTCCTATCCATATACAAATAATGTTTGAAATCTGAATTGCAACTATTCCCTTAAAAAGAGGTGATGCTTCTTTCTCCACAATTGTCTCTGGGATTGGCCAAAGTGACTTGGTTTGGCTAATAGTTCACTTTTGAAAAATACAACTCAAGCAGAGATTTGAAAAGTGCTAGAATATGCAACTTACTCTAGCTTGCAGTCCCTTGGAACCTTGAGACCACCTTTTAATGAAGTCTGGAGAACTGGAGGCCAGGGAAAGCTCAGACAACCAGTTCTATCTAATCCCTCCAACTCTCCTCTAACCAGTGGACTTTCTCTGCCAACCACTACCACCTATGATAAGTGTGGCTATCGTAGACCATCAAGCCACAGCCTAGCAGGCCAAGATCTGATAAAAAATATCACACAGCTGACCAAAAAAATTGCAAATCTGATAAATATTTATCATTTTAAGACACTAAGTTTTGGGATGATTTGTTAAATAGTAATTCCTGATATGGCAATTTTATGCACTATCTTATTTTTAATAAATTCCACTTTTAAAAATAACATTTTTAAGCAAGCATTAATAATTATACAAAAATTTATAAATTAAATAAAAATATAAACCTTATAGTTTTTCTCACATTCATTCTGTTTCATATCTGGGCTTCTGCTATTAGAAATATCTTCCTATATCTTGCTTACTTTTCCAAGACAGAATCTTTCTCAGGAAGCTATTAGATTGCTGCAAAAGTAATTATGGTTTTTAACTGCTGAAATTTTGTCAATTCATATTGCAATACATTCTAATAACTGTTGAAACATTATACACTATTTTATTGCACATTTCTTGTTTCATGTTTGTTTCCTTGTTGTTGTTGTTAATGACAATACTTGCTGCTTATTTCATATTTATTTTAGACAAAAACAAATCAAAGCGATTTTCTTTTCAAGTTCAAAATGAGTCATACAGCAGCGAAGACAACTAGCAACATCAACAACACATTTGGCCTTGGAACTGCCAATGAAGGTACAGTGCAGGTGTGGGTAAAGTTTTGTAAATGAGACAAGAGCCTTGAAGCTGAGTTCAGTAGCTGGACATCAGAAGTTGACAACAACCAAATGAGAGCCAAAATGATCCTCTTACAAATACACGAGAGGTTGCTGAGGAACTCAATGTCAACCATTCTAAGGTCATTTGGCATTTGAAGCAAATTGAAAGATGAAATGTGGTGGTCTCAGATGGGACCCCAGACATAAGGGACCTTTCTGTCCCTCACTCTGGCTGGCATGCTCCACTGAGACAGACACCAGCTGTAACAATCCTACTTAGCCATTGACTGGGCATCCCGGTGGGCCCCCCTCCCAACCAAGTGAGCAACTGTCAAGCAGCAACCAGTTAACAGTCTTGCTCTGCCATTGGTTGGTGCAACTGAAAGTCCCTTCCCCCTCTCTGCATAGAATATAAAAGGACTCTGTATCCTGAATGAGATAAGATGGTTCTTCCAGATGCTAGTCTGCTATCTTCCTGGTCTGCTGGCCTTTCAATTAAAGCCATCAACTCCTTGCTCCAAAAACTAGTCTCCTGATTTACTGACCTGTTTGGTGAGCAGAATGAGCTTGGGCTTGGTAACAGTTTTGATATGTCATATTCTCTTACTCTACACAATGACAACAAACAATTCCTCTATTGGATTGTGTTGGGTGATGAAAAGTGGACTTTACACAACAAATAGTGATGACCAGCTCAGTGGATGGACTGAGAAGAAGCTTAAAAGCATTTCCAAAAGCCAAATTTTCTTCAAAAAAGGTCACGGTCATTCTTTGGTTGTCTGTTGCCCATTTGATTTACTACAACTTTCTGAATCCTGGCAAAACCATTACATCTGAAAATTATGTTCAGAAAATCAATGAGACACACAGAAAACTGCAATGCCTGCAGCTAGTATTGGTCAACAGAAAGGGCCCAATTTTTCTCCAGGACAACACCCACTCACACATCAAACAACCAAAGCTTCAAAAGTTTAATGAATTGGGCTACAAAATTTTGCCTCATCCACCAGATTACCTGACTTCTCAACAACTGAGTACCACTTCTTTAAGCATCTTAACAAATTTTTGGAAGAAAATGCTTTCACAATTGGAAGGAGGCAGAAAATGCTTTCCAAGAGTCTGTCAAATCCCGAAGTAAAGATTTTTATGCTACAGAAATAAACCTATTTATTGTTGGCAAAAATGTTTGATTGCAATGGTTCCTATTTTGATTAATAAAAATGTGTTTGAACCTAGTTATAATGATTTAAATTGCACAGTCCAAAACCACAGTTATGTTTGCTCCAACCTATTAGTCTTCAATTTCAATATTGAGCAAATAATTTATTTCTAGATTCCAACAGAATTCTGATCACACCTATAATTACAGGGCTTAAAATATTAGGCTGAAGTTTTCTATTTATGTGACTTTTACTAGATTTTTAACTCTTCAAAGACAGGAAGATGTCATATTGTCAGTGAGCTCTAACAACTCAGGCCTTTAAAATAGTAGTTATTCGTATGATGTTACTGGGCTTAATTTATTAGAACAAGTTCCCTGTTTTGACAGAGAGCAGTCAGAGAGACCCTAAGTTAAATAATAGGTAGATACTCAAGTAGAGTAACAGAAATTAACAGAACAGATAGGTCAGGGTGAAATATTAAGTACATCTTCAGAATTCAAGCTATGTCAATAAGATTCATATTGAAAAAAATAAAAATAGAGTTGCTGAAAGGGAAGCATTCAAGTGGGACTTGAGATGGGGCGGATGCTGTTTGAATTCTTGGCTGCCTCATACTTTCCCATTTTATATTTGGAGCAACTTTCAAAATAAGGTTCTTTTTGATTGAGAGGTGCCAGTCTTACTGGAAGCCCTCAAACTAATTTGGGGAAAAAAGCAAGAGGTGGAATGGCCAATTAATGACCACCAAAAATAATGAGAGGAGTTAAACACCTAGAAAGGAAGTGTTCATTGAAACAGCTGAGATAAAGCAGATGTTTAGGGGTTTTGAAGCTTAAGAAAATATGAATCATATAATGGAAACAAAAGTTAAAAAAATAAATTTAATATGGAAAAATGAATGTATTCAAGCAATTATCAGAAATTCTAAAGGCCAATATTTGTCCTGAATAGTATAAACATCAAACTTGATAAGCCCACTATTAAATAAAAACACAGTATTCTTATGTATAATTTGTATTTTCACACATTTAGTACAAAGGGAAAATCATTCCATTAAACAATACAGACCATTTGCATCTGTGATCAAATTCCTTAGAAATCAAAATTAATTAATCCCATATCTATGAAAGTATCCCAGTAATTCCAGATTTTCATGAAATGGATTAAACAAAATAAATATCCACTGTATCATAATGATCAGATTTTTATATAGGAAGAAAGCAAAAATTATAGAATAATGTTTAAATATTAGCAACCCACCTATTGCTACTTTTTGTTCTAATTTTGGATACCACCCTAAAATAATACAACATACTTATAAAAGATTATTTTTTAAACATCAGTCACACTGTATAGTATGGATAACAGAATTGAAAGTAAAAAGTAGTAACAGAAATCTAGCCTTTCCTTCCAGGTACCAATCAAAATCATAAATTAAAAAGAAAAAAATCTTTGTCAACATGGGAGGTTGTATCAATAATTGGATTGGGACTATCTCACTGGCAAGACAGCACTACTTAAAAGAAAAATAAATCTTCCATCAATCAAGCTGCTTGTGAAAAACAAGCCTTCTCATGCAGTCTTTGTGTTGCTTAAAATTCTATACAACATCTTTGCAGGACAGAAAATTTTAAATCCTTTCTCTGATTACAGAAGTGAAAATTAATTTCCAGTAGTGATAAAATTATTTTTTCCCACTAAACTATTCAATGGCTTTCACTCTGAAAATAAAAATATAAATGACCTTATAGTTTATAATGTTAATTGCATCAGCTTTAGGCATCTGCTATGCAAAGTTTAATATTTTCATAAGACATTGCTTTTAAAAAGCTTTATTTTTAATAATGTTTGTTTTCAACATATCCCTACTTCACAGCTATTATGCAACAATTAATCATTTTGATCAAATATCTTGAGTCCATGTTTTCTTTTTCTACTACTTATACTGTCAAACTTAAAATATAAATATTTTGGACCATTTTTCTCAGTGTCTAATTTTCTCATAATTTCCAATGGGAGCTGCAGTATATTTTTTATGTCCTTCCTGTGATAGAATAAAATGTTCAGTTTGTTGAAACATATGTTCCCAGATTCTCTGAGATGCAAACATTCCTTACCCATCATTTTCTATAGAAAAAGTTTGTTCCTTATATTAAGATGTCTCTAAATCATTTAGAACAGAACTCTGCCTTGATTCCATGTTAATATGAGGAAGAAAATGTCAGACTTTTAAATTGAAATATATATGTATTGAGATTATTTTTGGTGCATTATTCATTTATCTTTAATAATAAAAAAAAACTATGATAACAGCCGTCTATCCAAGCCATAAATTCCTCCCCATATCAAAATAACTCACTAAAGGATTTGGCATAGCCTCTTTCTTAACACTCCTACTGCTTTAACTCTAGCCTTTAAAGTGTGTTCTTTCCATTGGGGTCACATTAAAGAATCAATTTCTAATATCCAAGGGCATTCACTGTATGTAAGAAATTAGCTTATCTTTTATGACTCTAGAATGGTATTACTTATGAACCACTGGAAAAATTGCCAAAAGACTCACTCAAATAACTTTCTATAGGACTTAATTTCTCATAGAAGCCCAACTGAGAGAGTCTTCTTGAATATTAGCTCTAATGATGATTCAAGAGTGTCATAGATGATAAGGCTGGAGGTGGCAGTTTACAGGAGGAAGGAAGATACACAGTTCCGTGGTTAATCATGTTTGGAAATATGATAATACATTCCCCCAACTCAGAGATTCATGAGGCATACAACTGTAGTGAATGTGCTAAGAAGTTTTCTAATAATAATAATAATAATAGTAATAGCAATAATAAAATAACAAAGCAAATAATAAACCTTTTATCTTTGCTTAATATTCCCAAAACATAGCTGATCTTGCAATATTTTTTTACCTGCTCTCAACAGACATTCCCCAAAGTCAGCATTCCACTGAAAAAACTTTAGGGGAAAACCAGAGGTCTAAGATATCAATCTCCCACCTTGCCACTGTCTCCTTCCAATGTATTCACCACATTCTGGACATAGAAATCGGTTTTTAAAAATACAATTTTGTTCAAGTTATATCCCTTGCTTAAAATTCTTTGGCAGCTTCCTATCAGCTAGAGAATAAAATGAAAATGTACTCTCTTAATCTGATACTCAAAACCATAATTTGTTCCTTCTTTATCAGTCTCCTGTCAGTCTGTCACATACACACGTGATTCTGACCAGAATACGCAAATTCTTTCTCACACCTAGATCCTTTATGTCTAACCGATACACAAATCTCTATCATATTTCAAAATTAAATTTAAACAGTACTTCTTTCTCAAAGCTTTCCCTCAATATTGCAAGGCTTTTCCTCACTTTGTTCCCACAGTGTCTTATACTAGCTTCTATTTTAACACATACATTATTGATTCAAATATACTCTAGCTGCTTTCAACTCTCTCCAGATAGTGGACCTTTGAAGGGTAGAACATATGCTCTATTAATCTTATTATGCATTAAGTTTAAAGTAATGTCAGGCATAGTAGGGATAATTTAATAATTACTAAAAGTCAACATATAGCAATCATAATTCAAGATGTTAGATTTCTTAAAATTTTCATCCTTATGTATATCTCATATAAATATTCATTTTTCTCTCAAACTGTATTTTTATCATCTTATACATTAATAGCTTTTTGTCCATTTTAAAGGATTCCCTGTAAAACTCTTTTCTATACTCATACTCTGAGATTGTTCATAAAAAAAAAAATTCCTTACTTCAGCTCCAGTGTGAAAAAAGGATAATACATTCCTTTTTACTCCACAACATTCTTTTATTTTTAAAGTGCCTCATACTCCAGGTACCGTTTCAGGCAACAGCATTTTGCAGTAAGCTAAAAAAGACCAAGTCCTTGTCCTCGTAGAGATGATACTCTAGTCAGATGAGACATACACATACATGCAGACATTTAAATAGTTATACAGATTGGTAATCATATCTGAAGAAAAATAAATGAAAAGATGGAAACAAAATACGTGTGTTTGAGGGTAGGGGTCACCACTGTTTTTTCAGACATGGAGGTCAGGAAAGAAGTATTTAAGAGATGATTTTTAATAGAGACTAAAGTATCATTCCATATCCAATACATCATTTCTTGGCATCCTGGATTTTTTCTCTGTATTAGACTTGATGAATTTATCTGAATTCTCAGGGCACTAGGGTGATTACTATGCTAAAAGGTGCTTTAAATTTAGTGCAGCTTATTGAGACTATCAGAAGCTAGCCTTTATATTTTAGCCATCATGATCCCAATTGATTGCTCACATCCTGCAGTGCAAATATTCTCAGTAGGGATAAATGGTGCACAGAATAAGCAGTGACCTTAAGCATCACTGCCTCATAGCAGACAACAGCAGCTGCTTAATAAGATCAATCACTTTCTGAACTGCATGCTATGAAGTTTGGAAAGAGAGCCTTCTGAAGTTTGCCACTTGGGATAAATTCAATTTTTTGAGATCACTCTCAATGTAAGCATGCATAATGCTATTAGTGAGAGTATGGTATGCTGGCAGCTTTTGAATCTTCCAGTGACAGCTTTCAGTTCTGTGGCTGTGAATATTACAAATACAGTTAGCAGTAGGATCTTTTTACTTTGCAATATTTTTCTTGAGACCTGGATATTTTATTTCCTTTGTAAAAATAATTGTTTTCAACTTTATTAAAAATTAAACATGTGGGGAATTAATTCACTACCCATAATGCATCCCCACCAATAAATTCTGGACAAATTCACACCGATGATTTTGATGCATATACCATTTAGGAATTTAGCAAGCACCTCTGTATTTGCAGTTGGAATTTTGTACTCAGTAGTGTCAAGTTGCAACACTGCTATCACATTCTATATTTTCACATGTGATATGTTTCCATAATAGGAGAGAGGATAAGATGGTTGGATGACATCACTAACTCAATGTACATGAGTTTGAACAAACTCCAGGAGATGGTGAGGGACAGGGAAGCCTGGCGTGCTGCAATCCATGGGATTGCAAAGAATAAGACACAACTGAGTGACTGAATAAAGCAAATGTTTCCATAACTGAATCTCAGTTTATGTATTTCATGTAACACTGTACGATTACAATTAAAGATACTACTGCAACACGTCTCCAGGACTTAGTCTTAATCAATTTTTTAAAGGAAATAGTTCATCAAAAATATCAGTGAAATTCTCATAAGAACTCAGAATTTTACGCTTAGGCCTTAAATATACCATTCATTGCAGTAAAATATTCAAAACAAGAAAAATAGAGAAGAGAAATTAAAATTATGCTCTTATTTAAGCCAGCTTCAAAGCTTCCCCAGACCAACACAAAGAAAATGTTAAAGGGGCAAATCTAGGATCATAACATTCGAATAGAATATGGGAAGAATAGGGATCATGGTTAGGAGATAAAGTGAGACAGGAGTCCATATCATATTGAGTCTTAAGGGCCATGGTAAGTCAGAAAAATATGATAATTGAAGGGATAATCTGCTCCTTCAATATTTTTTTAAAAATTACTTCAGCTCTATGAGGGTAAAGACTTGGCCTAAATTGTACATATATTTCCTATACAGTGATTTGGGATGATGAAAATAAAAAGACAAATAAATTAACTCTCTTGAGATTTAAAGAAGCTTTACGATTTCCTCTCCTCCCCTTTCTTCCTTGAAGTAGATATCAGCTTCCATTCATGCTCTTAAGGTTACTTTATGTGGGACTGCCAATTTTATGTACACATTGGCTAGACTAAACTGGTGAGCATGCAATTCAAGAAATCCCATGTTTAACACTCAATAGTTTAACAGTGCTCATAGTAGTGAAATCTATAAATGGTCCTTTATTCTGCATCAGTTCAGGTCAGTTCAGTCACTCAGTTGTGTCTAACTCTTTGCGACCCCATGAATCACAGCACGCCAGGCCTCCCTGTCCATCACCAACTACTGGAGTTCACTCAAACTCATGTCCATCGAGTTAGTGATGCCATCCAGCCATCTCATCCTCAGTCGTCCCCTTCTCCTCCTGCCCCTAATCCCTCCCAGCATCAGAGTCTTTTCCAATGAGTCAACTCTTCTCATGAGATGACCAAAGTATTGGAGTTTCAGCTTTAGCATCGTCCTTCCAATGAATACCCAGAACTGATCTCCTTTAGAATGGACTGGTTGGATCTCCTTGCAGTTCAAAGAAGACTCTCAGGAGTCTTCTCCAACACCACAGTTCAAAGGCATCAATTCTTCAGCGCTCAGCTTTCTTCACAGTCCAACTCTCACATCCATACATGACCGCTGGAAAAACCATAGGCTTGACTAGACAGACCTTTGCATACTACATCACAAAAGCCCAAGTCCATCCCCTGTTTGTAGACAGCAATATAATCCATTTTCTCAATGGCAAAGAGACTGATATTTGTATTAAAGGATATTTTTGAGTGCCTTCATCTTTTAATTCTCTCTCAAAGAATATCACCATCTCTAACAAGGGTAATAATCATCTTGTAAAAGTAAAGAAAGAGTCATTACTGTATGGTAAATTATTTAGAACTAATTAAAAGACTCTTCATATTATTGGTTGATGCACAAATAAGTAAAGGTGTATGTTTTCAAGACAAATTACAAGAGTCACTGTGATTACCTTTACTATCTAATGTCTAGTGAGCCTTTGAGTATCATCTCTGTTTTCTCATGAGTCTTTTAGCAGAATGAATCACTTGCACGTTTCTCAAAGAGAGCAGACTCCCAACCAGTAAATGCTTCAGTTGATAAAATTCACAATGATCTCATGGATGAAAGACTGAAAAATATCAAAATCATGCCAATTATACTGTATTGTGCTATATCTGCTTTTGTGTCTAGATTACTTATCATATGTTTAAGTTGGCCAGATTTCAATCTGACCATAATAAAGGGATTTTTTTCTTTCATCATGTGAACTAATGGAAATGTTTTCAAACGAAAATTAAGCAAACCCTATTTCATCTTTTTAACTTTTATCTCTTCAAATCATCAAATTCCCACTTTGTAATGGCTAAGTAAGTAGAAAATGTGTATGATATACAGTAAAACACTAGGGTAGATGAGTTACTGATTACTAAAATTCTTTTCCATTAACTTTATATAGAAACATTTAAAAATAGAACTATAATTAATTCATACACATGGTATTAGTTCAAACTGTGAAAAGGTGGTAACTGAAGATATTTTTCCCCTTGGGGACTCAGCTTACTCCACCTAGAGGTACCGTTTTGATTGCTTGTTAATACTCAACTTTGGAATGGACCTTCACTATCAAATTAAATTTATCATAGTTACTCTGATAGAGACAGTTAGTTATTCAACAAAAAATTGTGTTCTTTACTCCAGAGTGTGAGAAGTAGCCACTCATAGAAACTATAGGCCAGCAAGACAGCTTTATCAGGACTGTCTATATGACTGTTTATTTCTTTATTCTTGGCTATGTGACTTGTTCTTGCCAGAGTATCACGATTGGAAGAGGTAATCTTTCCAGGTCAAAGTTTTGAGGAGCTATACGGCTTCCCTGGTGGCTCAGATGGCAAAGTATCATCCTGCAATGCAGGAGACCCAAGTTCAATCCCTGGGTCATGAAGATCTCCAGCAGAAGAGAATGGCAACCCTCTCCAGTATTTTTGCCTGGAGAACCCCATGGACAGAGGAGCCTGGTGGGCTTCAGTCCACGGGGTCACAAAGAGTCAGACATGACTGAACTAAAACTTTCAATTCTGGAGGGTTCCTCTGTATCTAGTCCATGTCCCCTGTCTACTGTGCCAGCTGGATGGAGAGAATTCTTAAGTACCAGAGAAGATGGGAATCACAGTTAGAGGGAGCCCAGGATCTTTGATAACCATATGAGAGAAAATAGCCTGCCAAAACATCAGTTCTGAATTCTTATAAGGACAAGAAATACACTTCAGTGTGTTAAGCCTGTGAAGTTTGGGGGTTTATTTGTGAGAGCATCTACCATTTCCCTAAAAGAGAATATCCCTGAATATACTGACATTTTTGACATAATGGACTTGTGAGACAAAAAGAAACAGAATATTTTCTCTATGCCAAGGAATATTAAAAGATGTTTATAAGTAGTTGTCGCTTTTTGGAAAAATTCCTAATGCTGATTATATGCAAACATTCTTCACCTCACTATCATTTGGTATTTATTTTTTGACCTCTATGAAATGAATTTCTAATCTAAAAGAAATAAAAGACTTTCTCTTTCAAAGTATTCATGTAGTGTTCTGTTCCCCATGGTTAAAACCATTTTCTTTTCTCTTTGCACTGACAAGCAGATAACGTTAGAAGAATTAAATTGAAACATCTGAATGTTTGTCTATATTCTTGCTAAAAATTAAGGAAAAATATGATCCACTCTAATCACTTGAACATTTCACTATTATCTCCATGATATTATTTTTAGAGCTTTCTCTTCAACAAATACTTATATTTTGGTTGTTCTTTTAATCTGCCAGATCACTTACAGTATCAAAACCTTAAGTGGTATTTCCCTGAGGTCAAGGATATCTTTTAAAGATCAGTTTTGATATAAGAAGGTGAGTTAATATGTACAAATTTGAAATTATGCTCTGTGTAATCTTTGGAAATAGGATACATTAGATATGAAGAATCAATGCATTACTCAAATAAGTTTTAAGTTAAGAATGGATTTTAGGAATGTGACACTTGTCTTAAAGAAAAGTACTAAGTCAGAGAGTCAGTAAATCTACAATCAAATGTTTGAATCATAGATTTCCCTACATTAATATAAAAATGTAATCAGTTTCTTTTATAAAAGAGACACATGTATCACTTCTCTTATTTTAACATGAAATGCTCATAAAAAGATAATTAATTCTGGAAGCTAGATATTATACACATGTCCTAGTTAAAGAACCTGCTTCCCAATGCAGTGGACTTCCCTCATAGCTCAGTTAGTAAAGAATTTGCCTGCAATGCAGGAGACCTTGGTTCAGTTCATGAGTAGGCAAGATCCCCTGGAGAAGGGATAGGCTACCCACTTCAGTATTCTTCAGCTTTCCTTGTGGCTCAGCTGGTAAAGAATTTGCCTGCAATGCAAGAGACCTGGGTCTCATCTCTGGGTTGGGAAGTTCCCCTGGAGAAGGGAAAGGCTACCCACTCCAGTATTCTTGCCTGGAGAATTCCATGGACAGAGAGCCTGGTGGGCTACAGTCCATAGGGTTACAAAGAGTCAGACACGACAGAAGTGACTTAGCACACACGCTACTTGTATACTCCTATAATCTTGACATAATTGCTAACAATGCCTACTTTGACTTTCAAAAATGTCTTTCTTTAAAAAAAAAAATGTATCGGCCAACATGTGACATGTCTTCAGTAACTATTATATATTTTTTTCATTTCATTTTCTTTTGTGAGGGGAGAGTTTATCTCAGGCAGCAAATAGAACCATTGATAATTTATGCCCACTTTACCTGCATATTAAAACCAGCTACTCATGGGCAATTTTTAAAATTCATGTCAGGAGCCAGAAGATCCTAATTTGAAATATTTGCTATCATAATGTTGCACATTTGAAAGTAACATGGGGCACGCCAAAGGGAAGAAAGATTAAGACATAATAATATTAGGTGAAGCTGGGTTACTTAATCAGGACTGTATATATAAATATAGGAAAGAAAGTTCAGAAGGCAGAATTCTGAAAATACAGAGAAACTGAACTAAATAATGCTAATAATATATATGAAACAATTCTTCAAAAATGAATTCCAGATATTCAGGGTGTTTTCCCCATGAACCATGTTTACTTCTTTAATTTTAAGAGCTATGCTATTAAATATTAATAGCTATAAAAATTAATCAGGCACATTATTACTCAAAAATGACTTTATGAAACCCAATAAAGGTTTTAAAATAGTCTTTAGGGTGTAGTCCAAAATAGCATATACAGCATATTGTACCTTGCTTATTAATTATATATTTTGCACAAGTCTGCAGAGTTAAAATTTATTATTTCAGAAGGTGCAAAATAACACATAGTGTAGATTTCTCTGGGAATACTGATGAGTAAATTTTAATTAATCTCAACATTAAAAAATTTGGAACTCAGATATCTTTTTCATTGTAATACTGGCAAACAGAATAACCAATAAGAATATTGTTGGCAAGGACTTTCCTTGCCTCATGCCTGCTGTGACTTCCTCTACACAGTTAATACTTCACAGTTGATAAAGCCTATCTACATAAACAGAAACAAATAAACATTATCATGTATTTAACAGAATGCTAAACTGCAAAACGCAAAATAAAGGCACAATTTTAACACAAAAATAACTATCAGTTTTTTCTAATCATAATCTTAAGCAAGCAATTACAAATAAGTTCATGGGTGAGTCAGTGATTTATTAATTTTCCATAAAATATAATACATTGTTTCAAACACTGCCATATTATTGAGCTGACTAGATGCCACTAACAATAACAGCAGGTATATTTAAAATCTAAGTCATGTCTTTATGATATTGTATATATCAATGATTTAGACTATTCTCTAAGTATAACGTATAGTAAATTCCATATACCCATGAACTTCCAGTGCTTCCCGTTAAAGACTTAACCTCATAAAGTTAAACAGACACAGGTTTAAAGGATTAAAACTAATAGATGAAAATTTCAACTCCTCACTTTTAATATATGCATATATAGAGTAAAGTATGTGAAAACGCCAGCAAAAGAACCAAATCATAAAAGAATACTCTGTAACAAATCTGAGGTTTTTCGCTCCTGAAGAGCTAAGTTATATTTGAAAATTTATAAACAGTATGTTTCTATATTTTTAAACTATGATAAATCAAAGATAATTTGTCCTGCCTCATTTGCTCTACTTAGGCAGCATCTTCTCAAATTACAAATAAGTGAAGGCATACCATTTCTAATGACATCATGTCTGAGGGAAAACATTTCTAATAAGCCTATAATCATTTATTATTTTGCTATCTGGTGCTATCCAAATGTAATTATGAAAACATAGCTTTGACATAACTCCAGTTTGTGTTTCAAAGCTATACTCTGATGGTCTTTACTCCTCCTTTCATTACCACCACCCAGAATCTTGGAACTTATGTGCATGCTACTGAATTTGAAAGTAAACGGAAACAAACCCTGAGATTGTCTGTTCTATGAACTTGAGAGATTGTCTACACTTATTAAAATCCTTGAATGATTGAAATGCATTTTAACAGAAGGTTAAATAGAGCCTTGTTTACTGACTTCTTGATGTAATAATCATTATCCATGATAATTCATATTTGAATTCCCAGATTCTAGTAGACAGCAGTCAAATACAAGGTAAATCTCTTCTTCAGATAGTTTGTTCAGCCCACACCTTAATTGATTCAATAGAATTTAGGAGACTTTTGTAAAAGTCCAATTTCTGACTTCTTTTAATAGTAAAAAGGTTAGCTGCACATGGCTAGCATTCCTACAGTAAACCTCTGAAGAGTATTCATATCTTTAGTTGAATACATTCCTTATCATTACCACCCTAAAGCTAACAGTCTGTCTTTATAATTCAATACATAAATAAACAAATATTGATTGAATGAGTCTGCAAAGTGCTGGTTTTCTTTTTCTTTTGCATTTCTAATATTGCCTCAGTTTTTGTTTGATTGTTTTGGGGTTTTTTTTCCTTGGTTTCTTTATAATGATGACTGTACTTAGGAGGTTTTTCTGTATATACTTTTGAAACTGTTTACAGCATTCCACATTAAGGTAACAAAAACAATACTTATGCTGTTAACTTGATTAATTGAAGAATGAATAGCATTTGTGTCAGTCTTGTTCAAGGGCACAATCACGGCTGGATTAGAAGGAGGAAGACTGGGAGTACAAAGAAGCAAGATCAAAGAAGCAAAGCTGTGTAGGCAAGTGTGGGAAGCGGGAAATGGAGACAGGTTTGGTCCAGCTTTGAAGGCCATTTTTTAATTCTCTTTCTATGTTAACCTGTATTATTAAGGTAAAACCACTATTTTTGTAAGACAGAAGTTGGGACTTTAATTTTATTTTTTAATTCCCTTCTCATCTGCATCCAATTAATGATACATTCCTCTCAATTCAGTCTGCCATTCTCTGTTCATGCTACAACTGCTCTAGATTAAGTTTCTCATAACAGACAGCTTGTTTTATGTTTCAAACTTGTCCTCAGGCCTCCATTATTTTTTACCTTCAAATCTATCTTCATTATGTATCTAGACACAAATTTACAAATGTAGGAATGTGCTTCTTCTCTTAAAGTCTTTCAGTCAACTCTCTTCGTGTTTATCATTATAGACAAACCTGTGTCCCTCCAAATCATACGATGAGGCCCTAAACTCCATATTTGGAAATAGGGACTTTAAAGAACTAAAATCAAATGAGGCTATAATTCCACAGGAATTCTAAGTTGCTCTCAGGCTTCTATTATTCAGTTCAATAATTCAATAGGAATGAAGTACTTATAGGAAGAGGAAGAGACCAGGGAGGCATATGCACAGAAAAAAAGACTGTGTGAGAGCACACAGAAGCCATATGCAAGTCAAGGGAGAGGTCTCAGGAGAAGCAAACCTCCCGACAACTTGATCTTAAACAACTAGCTTCCAGAACTGTTCAGAGTTAAATGTCTTTTTTGTTTAAGGCACACAGTTTGTGGTATTTCTTATGGCAGTCCTAGCAAATTTCTACAGCTATTATAAAATCCAATATTCTGAACATGATTATTTTGTGTCTATATACCTCATCTTTTCCTAGACTGAATTTCAGTGTCACTGAACTGCATTAGTTTTTACTTCCCTTCCCATCTGGGCAATCCCATAACTCTCCTTAACCCTGAATGTTCTTCTGATGATTTTTTCATATACACTTTAAGATTTAGCTAAGATTTCACACTTTAGGCTTCCCAGTCTACTACAGGAGTTCTTTTGTTTAGTCCTTAAAGTATTTGTATCATTAAAAAATAATCTTTTTCAGTTTTTGTGTATATCCTTTGAGTAAATAAAATTGCTAATTTTATTTTGTGAGGGAGACACCTTGATGTTTCATAACAATTCTCAATAGCAAACATGTGTCTGCAATAATAATAAATGGATAATGTATCAATTATCCACATCATTCTTACTGCATCTACTACATTTTTTTTCAATGTAATTGCTTATATTGGAGAAGGCGATGGCACCCCACTCCAGTACTCTTGCCTGGAAAATCCCATGGACAGAGGAGCCTTAATTGCTTATATAATATTCTCCATTAACTTCCTTATAATGAAGGACTATTTTAGTCATGCTTAAATGCCTAGCACTTATCAAGATTCCTGGCATAGTAGCATTAAGTGGGAGAATCTTTAGGAATAGCTTATTTCTATGGTTAATTTAATATATCTGTGCCATCAAGCCTGGGCTTGCTCAGCCTCAGCTTTCAATACTCATTTCATATATGTAAGCTTTCTATAAAGGTCAACTGCAATATAGAAACACTGGCTACTCGTTAAACGTTTGAAAAGTAAAACTTGCACTTCTTGTATGAAAGTAATTTTATTGAAAAAATAAAACAGTAGGATCTTTGTTTTTCTTATGCATTTAGTTTGAAATTAAGGATCTTGAACTACCCATAATACAATCATATCCCTATCAGTTCCAAAGAGTCACAAAGAATAGCAAGGAGAGGTAAGAAAGCCTTCCTAAGTAATCAATGCAAAGAAAGAGAGGAAACAATAGAATGAGAAAGACTAGAGCTCTTTTCAAGAAATTTAGAAATACCAAGGGAATATTTCCTGCAAAGATAGGCATAATAAAGGAAAGAAATGGTATGGACCTAACAGAAGAAGAAGATATTCAGAAGAGGTGGCAAGAATACACAGAAGAACTATACAAAAAACATCTTCATGACCCAGATAACCATGATGGTGTGATCACTCACCTAGAGCCAGAAATCCTAGAATGCTAAGTCAAGTGGGCCTTAGGAAGCATCACTAAACAAAGCTAGTGGAGGTGATGGAATTCCAGTTGAGCTATTTTATTTCCTAAAAGATGATGCTCTGAAAGTCTTGTACTAAATATGCCAGCAAATCTGGAAAACTCAGCAGTGGCCACAGGACTGAAAAAGTTCAGTTTTCATTACAATTCCAAAGAAAGGCAATGTCAAAGGATGTTCAAACTATCACACAATTGTACTCATTTCACAAGATAGCAAAGTAATGATCAAAATTCTCTAAGCTAGCCTTCAACAGTACATGAACTGTGAACCTCCAGATGATCAATCTGGATTTGGAAAAGCAGAGGAAGCAGAGATAAAATAGCCAAGATCCACTGGATCATTGATAAAGCAGGAGAGTTCCAGAAAAACATCTACTTGTGCTTTAGTGACTATGCAAAAGCCTTTGACTATGTGGATTACAACAAACTGTGGAAAATTCTTAAAGAGATGGGAATACCAAACCACCAGTAAATCCTAAAGGAAATCAACTCTGAATATCCATAGGAAGCACTGATGCTGAAGCTGAAGTTCCAACACTTTGGCCACCTGATATGAAGAATCAACTCACTGGAAAAGATCCTGATGCTGGGAAAGACTAAAGGCACAAGGAGAAGGGGATGACAGTGGACGAGATGTGTGGATGGCATCACCAACTCGATGGACATGAGTTTGATCAAGCTCTGTGTGTTGATGATGGACAAGAAAGGCTGTCATGCTGCAGTCTGTGGGGTCGCAAAGAGTTGACATGACTGAGCTACTGAACTGAACTGAATTGATGAAACATCAAGGTGTCTCTCAAAATAAAATTAACAATTTTATTTACTCAAAGGATATACACAAAAAGTGAAAAAATCACTTTTTAATGATACAAATTCTTTAAGTTACTTAGTTTCTTTCTTTTTTTTCCCTATCCACGCCAATGGATCCTGTGTTCCAAATTACGTTTTATCAACCAAAGCATCTTGCCAAAAAGAATCATAGGCAAAGCACAAAAGGTAAGAGGAGAGCCTGGCAAAAGTTCTGTTGAGGTGATACAAGGAACTAAAATTTCTCAATACTTAAACATAAGACATGACAACATAAAATTCCTAGAAGACAACATAGTCAAAATGTTCTCTGATATGAATTGCACTTTTAATTTTTTTTAAGTCTTCCAAGTTAATAAAAATAAAAATAAAAAATGGGACATAATCCAAACTTACAAGCTTTTGCCTAGCAAATAAAACCATAAAAAACCAAAATAATAATCTACTGAGTAGGAGAAAATATCAATATTTGCAAAGTATGCAACAGACAAGGGCTTATTCTCCAAAAATAAACAATAGCTGATACAATTCAACAACAATTAAAAAAAAAAAACCAACTGAAAAATGGGCAAAAGGCCTTAATAGATGTTTATCCACAGACATACAGATGGTTAGTAGGCACAGAAAAAGATGTTTACCACTAGTAATTATTAGAAAAATGCTGATCAAAACTACAATACACCTTACACTGGTCAGAAAGGCCATCATTAAAAAATCTATAAATAAAAAATATGGAGAGGATATGGAAAAAAGGGAATCCTTGTACAGTGTTGGTGGATATGTAAGCTGCCACAGCCACTATGCAAAACAATATGGAGTTTCCACAGAAATCTAAAAATAGAATTACCATTTTGATCCAGCCACCCCGCTCCTAGGAATACACTGAGACAAAACTATAATTCAGAAAGACATATGCACCCATATATCCTTTTCATCATGGGGGGCTGGAATTCAAAAGTAGGAAGTCAAGAGATACCTGGAGTAACAGGCAAGTTTGGCCTTGGAGTACAAAATGAAGCAGGGAAAAAACTAACAGTGTTTTGCCAAGAGAATACACTGGTCATAGCAAACTCCCTTTTTCAACAATGCAAGAGACAACTTTACACATGGACATCACCAGATGGTCAGTACAAATATCAGACTGATTGTATTTCTTGAAGTCAAAGATAGTTTTATACAGAAAGCAAAAACAAGACCAGGAGCTGACTGTGGTTCTGATCATGAACTCCTTATAACAACATTCAGACTTAAATTGAATAAAGTAGGGAAAACCACCAAGCCATTCAGTTATGACCTAAATCAAATCCTTTAAATTATACAGTGAAAGTGACAAATAGATTCAAGGGATTAGATCTGATAGACAGAGTGTCTGAAGAACTATGGACAGAGGATCGTAACATTAAACAGATGGCTGTTGATCAAAACCATACCTCAAAAAAAAATGCAAAAAGATAAAATGGTTGATGAGGAGGCCTAAAAATTAAATAAGAAAAAAATAGAAGTGAAAGGCAAAGGAGAAGAAGAAAGATATACCCATTGAATGCAGAATTCCAAAGATTGGAGATACTAAGGGAACATTTCATGCAAAGATGGGCACAATATAGGACAAATAAGGAAGCTGTCTCTCTTTGGTTTTTCCCTGTACATGTTTCCCCTTTCTATCCTGTCCTTATGGTGAGGAATCCTTCATTATCTTTCCCAATTTCTGGCTTGGAAACTATATCCAAGTAACAAGGCAGAGGAATCAGAAGTACCTAATAGTTACATTCTTGAAGGCTGGGGCTTTAGATAAAAATACCTCTCTTCTTTCTCTAATACCTGACTGTCTCCTTTCCTGTCTTTTCACAGTGAGATAAGTTTAGACATTTCCAAAAGAGAAAAAAAGAAGAGTTAGCTTTTTATTTGTATTTTATAATGCACAGTATTTTTTTTCCTATAATGACTAAGTTTCCTAATTTTTGGTAGATAAATAGACTTCATGTGTTTATTTTATACCATTTTTTTTTCTATTCAGAATGGAATGGACAATGATTTCATGTCTTTTGTTGCTGCTAAAAGCAGAGTATATACATTGCCTTGCCATGGCAAAGGGGCTTGCATAACTCATGAAGCTATGAGCCGTGCCACGCAGGGCTACACAAGAAGGACAGGTTATAGCAGAGAGTTCTGACAAAGTGGCATCCGCTGGAGGAGGCAATAGCAAATCACCCCAGGATATTTGCCATGCGAATCCCACGAACTGTGTAAAAGGCCAAACAGATGTGACACCAAAAGATGAGTCCCCCAGGTCTGAAGGTGTCTAATATGCTACTGTGGAAGAGTGGAAGAGAATCACCAATAGCCCCAGAATGAATGAAGTGTCTGGGCCAAAGCAGATATGAAGTTCAGTTGATGATGTGTCTGGAGAAGAAAGTAAAATATGATGCTGCAAAGAACAGTATTGTATGGGAATCTGACATATCATGCATCAAGGAAAATTGGACATAGTCAAGCAGGAGACAGTAAGAATAAACATCGATATCCTAGGAATCAGGAAACTAAAATGGATGGGAATGGGAGATTTAATTCAGATGACCATTATGTCTACTACAGTGGGCAAAAATCCCACAGAAAGAATGGAGTAGCCCTCATAATCAACAAAAGAGTCTGAAATACAGTACTCGGGTGGAACCTCAAAAACGACAAAATGATCTCTGTTTGTTTCCAAGGCAAGTAATTCAACATCACAGTAATCCAAGTCTATGCCGCTGCCGTCGTTGCTGAAGGAGCTGAAGCTGATTAGTTCTATGAAGACCTCCTATAACTAACACCTAAAATATATGTTCTATTCATCATTGGGGATTGGAATGCAAAACTAGCAAGTCAAGATATACATGGAGTAATAGGCAAATTTGGCCTTGGAAAACAAAATGAAGCAGGGCAAAGGTTAATCAAATTCTGCCAAGAGAATGTACTAGTCACAGCAAATACTTTTTTTCAACATGAGTTGACTTTACACATGGACATCACCTAATGGTCAATATTAAAATCAAGTCAACTACATTGTTTGTAGCCTAAGATGGAGAAGCTGTATACAATCAGTAAAAACAAGACCTGGAGCTGACTATGACTCAAATCATCAGCTTCTCATGGCAAAATTCAGGCTTAAGAAAAAAAAAATGGTAAAAACACTAGACCAGATACAGCTTAAATCATGTCAATGTATAGCAAAACGAATACAGTATTATAAAGCAAAACAAACTAAAAAATAAAAATTAATTAAAAAAATCAAATCCCATATGAATTTGCAGTAAAGGTAACAAATAGATTCAAGAGACTAGATCTCAGTAACAGTGTGCTTGAAGAACTATGGACAGAGGTCTGTAATATTGTACAAGAGGCAGCAAACAAAACCATCACAAATAAAAAGAGAAGCAAGAAGGCAAATTGGTTATCTGAGGAGGCTTTATGAATAGCAGAATGAAGAGAAGAGAAAAGCAAGGGATACAGGGAAAGGTGCATCCAATTAAATGCAGAGTTTCAAAGAATATCTAGAAGAGACAAGAAGGCCTTCTTCAATGCACAGTGTTTAAAAATAGAAGAAACAACAAAAGGGAAAAACTAGAGATCTCTTCACTAAAACTGGAAATATCAAGAGAGCATTCCACGTAAAGATGGGCACAATAAAGGATAAAAATGGTGGAGACCTAACAGGTGCTGAAGAGATCAAGAAGAGATAGAAAGAATACATGGAAGAACTGTATAAAAAAGATCTTAATGAACCAGATTACTACGATGGTGTGGTTAGTCACCCAGAGCCAGACATTCTGGAGTGCAAAGTCAAATGGCCCTTAAGAAGCACTGCTGTTAATAAAGCTAGTGGATGCAATGAAATTCCAGCAGAACTATTCAAAATCCTAAAGGAGGATACTATCAAGGGTTTCCACTCATTATGTCAGGAAATTTGGAAGACCCAGCAGTGGCCACAGGACTGGAAAAGATCAGTCCTCATCCCAGTTCCCAAGAACGGTAGTACCAAAGAATGTGCTAACCATTGAACAATTGCATTCATCTCTGATGCTAGTAAGGTTATGCTTAAAATCTTGCATGCTAGGCTTCAGCATTATTCGAACCAAGAAATTCCAGATGTACAAGCTGGGTTTAGAAAAGAAAGAGGAACTAGAGATCAAATTGCCAACATTTGCTGGATTATAGAAAAAGCAAGGGAATTTCGCAAAAACATCTGTCTCTGTTTCATTGACTACACTAAAGCCTTTGACTGTGTTGATCATGACAAACTGTGAAAAGCTCTTAGAGAGATGGGAATATCAGACCATCTTACCCGTCTCCTGAGAAACCTGTATGAGGATCAAGAAGCAAAAGTTAGAACACTGTATGAACAACTGATTGATTCAAAATTGAGAAAGGAGTGCAACAGGGCTATCTTCTGTCACCCTGTGTGTTTAACCTATATGCTGAACACATCATGAGAAAAGCTGGGCTGGATGAATTACAAGCTGGAATCAAGATAGGTGGGAGAAACATCAACAACCTCAAATATGTGGCTGATACCACTTTAATGGCAGAAAGCAAAGAGGAACTAAAGAGCCTCTTGATGAGGGTGAGGAGGAGAGTGAAAGAGCCAGCTTAAGACTATAAATATACATATATAGTCGGACACAACTGAGCGACTTCACTTAGCCTTCACTTATATATATATAAACCCTAAGATTATGGCATCTAGCCCCATTACTGCATGGGAAATAGAAGGGGGAAAGGTGAAAGCAGTGACAGATTTCCTCTTCTTGGGCTCCAAATCACTGCAAACAGTGACTGTAGCCATAAAATCAAAAGACGATTGCTTCTTGGCAGGAAAGCTAGACAAACCTAGACAGTGTGTTGAAAATCAGAGACATTACTCTGCTGACAAACGTCCATACAGTCAAGTCTATGGTCTTCCCAGTGGTCATGTATGGTTGTGACGACTGGACCGTAAAGAAGGTAGAACACCAAAGAACTGATGCCTTTGAACTTTGGTGCTGGAGAAGACTCCTGAAAGACCTTTAGGCAGTAAGGAAATCAAACTAGTAAATCTTAAGGGAGATCAACCCTCAATGTTCACAGGAAGGACTAATGCTAAAGCTGAAGCTCCAGGATTTTGGTCATCTGATGTGACCAGATGACTCACTGGAGAAGTCCTTGATACTGGGAAAGATCAAGGGCAGGAGAAAAGAGCATCAGATGATGAGATGGCCAGAAACCATCACTGATGCAATGCACATGAACTTGGGCAAACTCCGGGAAATGGTGAGGGACAGGGAGGCCTGGCGTGCTACAGTCCATGGGGTTGCAAAGAGTCGGACACAACTGGGCGACTGAACAAGAACTACATAAATATATATATATATGTATATACACACATACATATATGTATATGTATTTTTTCCTGTTACAAATGAATTATACCATTTACTAACAATAGTTCATTTAGTATGTGTTAATAATAGAAATCAGGATGCTGTAAAAATCGCAGAAATTATTTTTATGGTAGAACATACAGAAATTTATCAAATTTAAAACTGCAATTTAAACTAAAGTATGGGGAAGAAGGGATTATTTGAAATTTTACATTGTTTTAAAAGTTTGTTCTATTCATAATAAACATTATAAATATTTAAACTTTTTCAGCATGGAATTCACTAGTTATTTCACTTTAATGTGACAACATTTCTTTATACCTTTTATGAACAATATTTCATTTCAGAGGAAAAAATACCACTGATTTTAAAATTTTTAGATAATTTTACAGATTGTGGTTAGTATTAAGCCAGACTGGTGCTTCCCACATCCAGTTTATTTCATTAGTCTGACCTCAGCAACCTGGAGTGGAGGGAAGGTGAAAGAAAAAGGAGGCAGCCAGATTTCAGGTCAGAAGTAGCAGCACACATTCCAGTAAATTCCAGCCCAGGGTTTCATTATTAGTCTCCCCAGATCAGTGATGAAAAGTGAGGACAAATTCACAAAGGTTTATGTAAAACATGTAATGAAACTAAAATCTGAATTCAAATTTAACTAATTTCCCAAATCTCTTCTTGAAAAGCAGGATCTTCAATCGGATCATAGAGCATCCGGTGCTATGAGACTGAAACAGAGACACTGCTTTTCTTTTAGAATTGAAGTACTGCCTGTGGGAACAAGGTTTATATTTAGTTTAGATTTTGTAGGGGAAGTGGTACTATGGAGGCCTGAAAGATTCTGAGATTCCAAGTCTTTGTGATTAGCATCGTTATTTTCAGTAAAGTGGAAATTGTTTCATGATATTCCACTTAAAATACTAAACTGTGCTTGGAGTAGGTGATATATAGTGATTATCTTCCCAGGATTTTCCCAGGTGGTGCTTCCCAGGTGGCACTAGTGGTAAAGAAGCTGCTTGCCAACAACAGGAGAGAGACATAAGAGACATGGGTTAGATCCCTGGGTTGGGAAGATTCCCCTGGAGAAAGGTATGGCAACCCACTCCAGTACTCCTGCTTAGAGAATCCCATGAACAGAGAGGATCCTGGCGGGCTACAGTCCATGGGCTTGCAGAGTCAGACATGACTGAAGCAACCAGCACACACATGCACCCCGCCATCTATCCCTCATTTTTTGTCAAGAATATACAGATTGCAGTGGTGAGTGTTCTTCCCTTATTTGTAGCCATGAGCCTCCCTGAGATCAGAATCATTTTTAGCCACTGGTGCCATTAACCAAAGGCCAAATGTCAGGAAACGGGGGGTGGATAAGAGAAGTGGGAGTAAGTTTAAATAGCTGCTTCTTGTTCAATTTTTCCTTCTGGAAATATCTCAATGCAGAAGAGATAAATATTTTATTCCCAAACTTATGTGCATATGTAAAAGAGCCTACTTAAATAATTCTTGTTTTAGTCTTATGGAGGAGGGTCTTCAGAATTCAAAGATAATTAAGTATCATATAAATTCTATTTAGGCTTTGTGGCCTTAGCCTACAAGGTGTCCAGCTATAAAAGAAATTGTGTGGCAATGTGAATTTGGAAAGAGTCCTAGTTTTCTAAACTCCTAGACTGGATTGCCCAAGAGGCATTTCCTTAGAGGAGAACTTATCATGCTCAGTTTTAGCAAACTTTATATTCAGACCCTTCCTTCTGACACTTAATAGTTTCTATTCCACACTTTTGGCTGTTGGGTTTAAAAATACAGCTGACTCTCCATTGTGCTAGTTACTTCATTAAGAGGAAGATTCTGGAAAGATGGTATTGCCTATCAGTTCAGTTCAGTTCATTTCAGTCGCTCAGTCGTGTCCAACTCTTTGCGACCCCATGAATCGCAGCACGCCAGGCCTCCCTGTCCATCACCAAATCCCAGAGTTCACTCAGACTCATGCCCATCGAGTCAGTGATGCCATCCTGCCATCTCAACCTCTGTTGTCCCCTTCTCCTCCTGCTCCCAATCCTTCCCAGCATCAGAGTCTTTTCCAATGAGTCAACTCTTTGCATGAGGTGGCCAAAGTACTGGAGTTTCAGCTTTAGCATCATTCCTTCCAAAGAAATCCCAGGGCTGATCTCCTTCTCCCTCCTAAAATTCTATCTCTGTTTATTACTAATGTAAACGGTGTGTGGGTGACTATTCCTTATGTAGTCTATCAAGATGTTTCCAACAATACTGACAGAATAAATGACACTGGTAAGACAAAATTCACAAGTATAAGACTTCCTTTAAAAATTCACAAAGATTACTGCTTGAAATATAATATTTAAATAGAAGAGAAACAAATCTACAAAGCTTGATTATTCAATGCCAAGACTAAAGGAGTGACTTGTGGAGAAATTCAGAAGCCACATTTCTTTCCAGACAAGTGACATTTTCATAATGCAAAATATAGCCTCTTATAAGTATGTAGGTGAACTCTTAATAGAGAAACAAACACTTTCAAGAAATAATAGCTTTGCTTATATCTGTAACATATTGTACAGTATTATGCCTGTTATTAATCTAGTCAAGTGAAAGTCGCTCAGTCTTGTCAGACCCTGTGACCCCATGGATATATAGCACATGGAATTCTCCAGGCTGGAATACTGGAGTGGGTAGCCATTCCATTCTCCAGGGGATCTTCCCAATCCAGGGATGGAACCCAAGTCTCCTGCATTGCAGGCAGGTTCTTTATCAGCTGAGCCACAAAAGATAAATCATTTTGTGATATTCCACATAAATTCAAATTTGTCTTTGGAACAGGGGAGGCTAGGTTGGATTATCTCCTTCGCATGTATTTCTCTTTTTCCTTTCCAGACAGATAAAACTTTGGTTAGCATTCTTCCCTCATTATGAGGCATGTGCTTCACTTGAAATTAGAACAATTCTTAATTTCAGAGGTAATTTTAAAGTAAGAAAGTAATGGCATTCTTATATAGGACTATAAAGCAAGGAGTAGGGGTAGGGAAGAGAGACTAAACATACTAAAACAATGAGGTCTAAGGTCCCAGAACATAAAGAAGTAAAAGTCTGCAACACATCCACCCCTAAAAATCTTTCTGGCTTTAAAGATAAACTTCATGTGCTTTAAGGATTTTCCCAGAACCAGAACTCTTTACATAGTGACCATAACATTTTTAAAAACTACAGCAAGAAAAACATCTACAAATGTAAACACATCATATATTTCTTTGGAATGTGAACTTGATGATAGAAGGAGATAGGATTATTTAAAAATTTTGACTTTCATAAGAAAACAAACATCAAAATCCAGACTAACGCCTCTTATTCAACAATAGAAGATAATATAGGAAACACTTCTCTAGTCATAATAACAATCACTTTGGCATCACGCTATTACACATGTGAAAAAAACACAATCACTTTTCTATTCTCATTATGGCCCTTCAAGGCAAGTATTTTAATTCTAACTTGCTCAGAAATCCATGTGTACTGGGACACATGGCTTGGATTTGAAACCAAAGTCTGCTTCAAAGATCTCAAAGAAAACAATCAATGCATTGAACCTACAAGAGGGAGCATACATAACTGAGAGTAAGGGGGTGGTTTCTAAATGTCTTTTTAAAGCTATTAATATGATTTTGGAGCTTCAAAGACATATTTTCTTAAAACGTCTCTATACCATTGCTGAATATCTCATTTCCAATTTGTTTCCACTTATAATTAGGAAATTTTCTTTTTGAATTAAAAAGTCTAAGAATTTAAAAATTTTTTTTATTTTATTAATACACAAAAGACATACTTTTATTAATAAAACTAAAGATAAGTCAATCTGCTTTCCAAATAAACTAGCTATGAAAACAGATTAATATAGATCTAAACTTCAAGGCACAGGATCATATTTAACTCTGGATTAATCATTTTATATGTTTGAGTATCAGTATCATAAATAGTAAAATAAAATAAATGTCTTCATCATCTAAAGCAAATAAAATAAATTTTAAAATAAAACAATCAAAGAAATGGATGATAAACATATCACTCTACTTACTAATAAATGAAAGAAAAAGTAAACATTAAATTTTGATAATAATAACGTGATTCCAGGGCAGACACATTTTTTTGCCTAAAATCAATCAACATCCAAGAAATACATAAAATAAATGCTGTATGCACTTATGTCTCAGAGGTTATATTATTTATTTATATTTGTGTACATGCCAACACTGCTGACATAACAGTTTTAAAACTAAGGGTACACGGAGTTCATGCCACAACCATCAAAACACATGTTCTTCAGTTGGTTCCTACAAGAACTGTGGTACAACAGACTAAAGGACTCTGAATGATATGACTTATATTGCAGCTCCTTTTTGGTCATTTGTTGCTCACAGTCTATTACAATGCAATTACAGCTATAAAATATATATCCAATTATATCATATAGGAAAATCATATTTTATTTACATACAATAATGTAACATTTGAGATATATGTTATGTACCTCATACCTTACACTAAGACACATTTTTCTTTCCATTAGTTTGCAGAATAAGGGTCATATTCCATTCTAATGTCCATGTGGACTTGTGCTTCTTTTATTAATTTATACTTTCTATGACTTTCATTAAAATATTTTATATAATTATTGTTGTTATAGTTGCAGTGCTTTCTTTTAATGTCACAGTAGGGAAATGCTATTGGAAGAAATAATTGAATGTAAAGTTATAGGAAGATCCCACTGTTTTTTTTTTTTTTAAGATCCAAACTTGGAAAGTAATTCAGAATCCTATCTCCTAGGCAAAAATGATCTACTTGAAATCCTTGCAAAAGTAAAAGATCTTTTATTGCAGCAAATTTGCAGAGGCTAATTTGTGAAAAAGGTGTGCATATTTGTGAACCTAATTTATAAAATACTGTCAGAGAAATAACTCACCCTGTCTAGAAGATTATAAATGATGAAACTGATTATAAGTATTTTTACTCTATATTTTAATGGAATGACAAAAAGTTGTGGTTTGGGGAGAGAAATAAGATTTAAAAAATAGTATCTAATCAAAATGAGAAGCATTGAAATATATCAGAATCATATATATATATATATATATATATATATATATTAATATGCAACAGAAATGCTCAAGGATGTAGCATGTTGCCAGAACTTGGTGGGGATAATTCTGAAACTGAAGCAAAACCAATTACTATGAAATAAGAAACTCAATGTTAAATCAGTAAATAATATTAGAATAGTGTATTTAGTAAGATGTTCATATTGGTAGAAAACTTTTAAATCTTTCATGTAACATACTATACTGTTAACTTCAAACCCATAGCCATTTATATTCCTCTTTTCATATTAGTTCATAACCATATCCTCTTGTATTTTATAATACTTTTGAAGTAAGTTTTTCTCTTTACATACGGCAATATTTTTGTAGAATTATATTATTTTCATAATATTACTTCCTGAACAAACTAACATGTCCAAGAAACAGCTCCAAATGTTTATTTTCATAAGGTTGATAGTACTAATAGTCATGAGTACTAACACTTTTGGAAAGATGAAAGTCTTTTCAAGTCAAAACTCTCAACATATATTTATATATGGAAATAAGCCCATATGCATGAAAAAAAAAACATTTTTGCTTTTACCATTTGTAAGTCTAGTTACAAATAAATATGATTTACATATCTTGCTGCAACATATGTGACAAAGTATTATAAATACCTAATTTCACAGAAACTGGTATCAATTAATGCAATTTTTCATACTAACAAATGTTAGAGTAATGGTTATTCTCCAGTGACTTGGGAAATACCATTTTTATAAATTAATCACATAACATAATGAGAAATTCAAAATGTATTACACAGAATGACTTGTTAATAAAGAGAAAATAAATCAGTTTAAGCTTGTGTCTAACACATTATTCATGGAGGCAAAATTACCAATATGTTTTCAGCATGATGTGGCAGAATATACAAAATAAAATAGAAAATAAGAGTAAGCTGACCACAAATAAAACAAATTTACCATAGTGTGGCACAAATAAAGACCCACTTTGTTTTCTATAACTGTTATCAAAAGCCTTATAGAGATTTATGCTACCTAAAATATCATTACATAAAACAGTAGAAAGTTTAATATATTGTGTTACTCAAGTTTGATTTTAAAAACATTGACATGATACATTTTTGCATTTATAAGTATTTCAAATTCCCATGTGATATATTTAGTTTCAAATTCATGGGCCTCACTTTGCTAAAGTCTGCCCATCAACTGATATCTATTTCCTTTTATTTCCATACACATACAGAAACTGGTATATATTCCCCATTATTACCTATAAGTTCATCTTTACTGAAGTATTTCTATGGATAATTGTATCCCTATAAATTCTAAAATGTTAAAAAGAATAACAAAATCTTATTTCATTATTTTTTAAGAAAAAACATTTCACAATTGAGTGATATTTTTCTGAAAACGTATCCTTAGGGAGAAAATGAATATCATATAATTTAATAAACTTCATACCATGTTTCAAGTTATGACCAAACTAGAGAGCATATTAAAAACCAAAGACATTACTTTGCCAGCAAAGGTCTGTCTAGTCAAGGCTATGGTTTTTCCAGTGGTCATGTATGGATGTGAGTGTTGGACTCTGAAGAAAGCTGAGTGCTGAAGAATTGATGCTTTTGAACTGTGGTGTTGTAGAAGACTCTTGAAAGTCCCTTGGACTACAAGGACATCCAGTCAGTCCATCCTAAAGGAGACCAGTCCTGAGTGTTCATTGGAAGGACTGATGCTGAAGCTGAAACTCCAATACTTTGGCCACCTCATGCGAAGAGATGAATCACTGGAAAAGACCCCGATGCTGGGAGGGATTGGGGGCAAGCAGAGAAAGGGATGACAGAGGATGAGATGGCTGGATGGCATTATTGACTCAATGGACATGAATTTGGGTAGACTCCAGGAGTTGGTGATGGACAGGGAGGCCTGGCGTGCTCTGATTCATGGGGTCGCAAAGAGTTGGACACGACTGATCGACTGAACTGAACTGAACTGATGACAGCTAAGCACTAATGGTATATATATGTATAGGGAGTGAACATGCACACATATGTGTGTGTTTGCTTTCTTTTCAGGAACAGTGACTGGCTCATACTTCTTTCCTGGGTAAGGCCTTTTATTAAAAATAGTACATATTTTAGACAGAGCACATCAGGCAATAGATTGTAGTAGTTATCATGATTTTGAAGCTGGATTTATTATGTTAAAAATGCAGCTTTGACATTAAACTATATAACTTTGGGATGCTAATTAAACTCTCTATGCTTTAGTTCCCAGATAGTAAAGGAAGAATGATAATAGTACCCATTTTATATAAGTGAGAGAAGAATTAAATATGTTAGTTCATGTAATGTGCTTAGAACACTGTCTGGCTAATATGAAGTTCTCAATAAATATTGCTTGATATATGGTTATAGCTGTAATATTTAGTAACTCAATCAGATTTGTTCTATCAATGCATGTATCTATCAATACAAGATAAAGCAGATGCTTTAACCTGTGAACCACCAGCTCAAATTACAAGATATATAACATTGTACTAAACATTCTATAAATATAACTGATTCAAATAAACAAAGGGTTGAGAGGCTTGAGAGCATCAGATTCACAAAAAATAAATTTTCTATCAAAAACTTCAATGATAAAAATTTGTGGCTATAATTGATATTAATAAAACTGGAGCTAAACCAACCCAACATTTGGTTGAGTGTTTCCATGAGAGGTAATGAGTTTCTTTACTCATCATCATGAACACAATCAGGAGTACTGTTCTTAACTAATCTTAATACTTTATCATTCTTCCTATAGTAAACAAAACCCCAAATTTCTCAACTAAGGCACTTCATGGGCTTAAAATATATTCTAAAATAAGTTAATTTCTATATGTTTTAATTATCTATTTGTATAATGGAAATAATAATAAAATGTATTTCTTAGTGTTATTGTAAGGAATATATGAGTTAATGAAAGGTAAAATCACTACTAGAATATATAGCAAATAAAAAGCACCCATACACATGTCCAGGTATTATTATCAATAACAACTAAATATGCTTTCTATTTGTTCACACACATATTATTCTAGATATTAATACTCCAGCAAAAGGTAAAATCAGTAAGGAAAGAAAGGATATTTTTCCAAAGATGAAACTAAATGGCTATATTGATGAATTTTGTAAGGTTGGTTTCATTAAAACACTTCTGTTGCTTGAACAATAGATTGAATTATATGAAATGTGGATAGATTTGAATATTTCACTTGCTTTTTCTGATATACTAAAAAAGTAAAAAGACCTTTCCTATGATAGAAATTATTCTTAGTGTATCACTAATTACCAAAGAAATGCAAATCAAAATCACACTGAGGTATCAACTTATACCAGTCAGAACAGATATTATCAAGAAAGTTACAAATAATAACTCTCATATTCTGTTGGTAGGAATGCAAATTGGTGCAGCCACTTTGGAAAACAGTATAGAGGTTTCTTAAAAAACAAAAAATAGAGCTACCATATGACTCTGTTCCCAATCATGGGCATACATCCAGGAAAAAAAAAAAAAAAAAACCTCTAATTTAAAGGATACTTTAACCCAATGTTCACAGCAGCAGTATTTATAAGAGTCAAGAGCCAATCTAAGTGTCTATCAGCAGATGAGTGGGTAAAAGAAGAGGAAGTTAGTCAAAGACAAAATATTGTATCACTTATATGTGGAATCTAAAAAAAAATACGAACAATCTTTTTTTTTTTTTTGTCCATACAACATGGCCTATAGAATCTTAGTTCTTTAACCAGGTATCAAATGTGCACCTGCTGCACTGAAAGCATGAGGTCTTAACTGCTGGACTGCTGGGAAAGTCCCACAAATGAATCTATATCCAAAATGGAAACAGAGAAATAGAAGTCAAACTCACAGTAACAAAAGGAAAGGTGGGGTAAATTAGGTGCATAGGATTAACATATATTATTATAACCTACTTTGTATAAATAGATAAGCAATAAAGATTTCCTGTATGACACAGGGAACAATATTCAATATTATATGATAACCTATTGTAGAAAAATCATCAGAAATATATATTTATATATATATATCTGTATAACTGAATCACTTTGCTATATAGTTGAAACTAACATAATTGTGTAAATCAACTATACATAAATTTACAAAGATAAAAAGGTACTTTTAGTGTCTTAGAAGAAGACAAATGAGCACAGCAAAAAAAAATCATAGGCTTTGTGCCCAAAGAGAGCAAGTATGTTTGCACAATCATACAGTAAGTAATTTTAGATAAATTTCTTAACTCTGTAGAACTCAGCCTTCCATCAGTAAAATGAATAATGAAAGACAGTAAATGTACTCTGAAAGCCACTCTCACAATATTCTCAGCAACTTTTAAAATCACTGTAATGAGAAGAGAAACTGAGGTATTTATTCTGAATAGCTGCTACATATCACTATAACTTATTTTCCTCCAGAGTCCAGTTACATTGCATTAATCAGTAACAAAATTTATGCTCATAATTGTTAGTTGTTTTCCATTTCAATTGAAATTATACTCAAGATAATAGCTTCAGTGTTTTTATCCTATGTTCTCTAATTTTCAGAAAATTCTTATTCTTCTTCCCTTGTTAGCATCTTCTAAACATTTTACACAAGATGTCAAGTTCTACATAGTGACCACAGGGTGTAAAATTTCCAAAAAATCTAGAAGTGGGGAAACAATAATGATGATCTTCCACTATGGATGCAAAAAGTGATTCTTATATTTTATAAATCAAATGTGAAACAGAACAAATCCTAGGTAAATCTATCTTTCTCACTCTATATTTCAAGGTCGCTATTAGGTTTATTTTGTTTAGCATATTTCCCAGTCCATTTGCTAATGGCTTCAGGCACTGGAATTACCATGAATTAAAACAATTAAAAAGAACTAAAAAAATATAAAGAGTGCCAGGGAACAGTTGCCCAAACATTCTTCAATTCTGTCTTTACAAGGCTGACTCTTTTTAAAAAAGAAAACTGATATCAACAATACACAAAAATGAAAAATATTTTCCACTATACATACTTATATAAATTTAGTTTCTCTAAAATATTTGTGTTTAGGATAATATCATAACAGGGCTATCTCGCCATTCCCACAAAATCATACTGCTAACCTGTGTAGTAATTTTATTCAAAACAATAGCTATTCTAACTTTCTATTGTTTTAATCACTTTATTTGTAATTTTAGCAGGTTTTATAATTTTACGAAAGTTATGAGTATCTGAACAGAAAATTCCATTAGTACGTTTTAGGCATGAGTCTAATTCTCATTTGATTTTATATTAGCAGGGGGTAAGTACAACACAGAGATATTAATCCCTTCAAAAATAATTCACTTATCGAAATTGTCTACATGATTTTAAAACAAATAGAATGAGTATTATGCAATGTAAGAATAATTAAAACAGAACATAAATAACTAATTTCACCCAATTATTAGAAATTAAAAAAAAATCTTTGGAAAATCATCAATTTTTCTAAGTTTTGGACTCATGACCTTCTTAACTCTTAAAATAATAAATTAAGATTCCCAAACTATTTGTTCATATGAGTTACATCTATCAATATTTACCATATTAGAAATTAAATAACCGAGATATTTTTAAAAGTACATTGTTGCTAGTGCCTTGATCCCTGCTAATGTTACCTACCACTGCTTTTGCACCATTAGTGCCTGCACTAAATACAATGAAAATGGCAAATATTATGTCAGAATTTTTATGAAAATAGTTTTGATCTTGCGGAATGTCGAGAAAGAACTCAAGGATTACAAGTTTCCATGAACAGTATTAGAGAATGGCTGCACAAGGAAGGGGTTAACACTCCCCAAGGCCCATAAGAGACAGCCAACACAAGCTCCTTTAACTTTTCCCCTAATCTTTCCTGAAACACTTGAATAATTGACTAATTTTTAAATTTCAAATTATACATACATAATATAATTTGATTCAAAATCAGATGACCAGTGAGGAGGAATAGGAAGTATTTTACAGAGTATTAGAATCAAAATGGGACGAAATATAAGAGAAGAGATAAATGCCTTTCAGATATAAATTTTCAGTTTTTCCATATTCTCTACATTTGGGCTTTGGGCAATTCCTTCATTTCCTTCACTCTTATTTTTTTCCTTTGTGTTTCCTTAATAAGCATACATATGAACATTACTGTTCATACTTACAGAAAAGGGTTATATATTACCGTTTATATCCTTATATTCCTTTGTTCTTTTTATTGCATTAAAATATGTATTCAATGAAAAAATTCCTGAACATGTGGAATTGTTTTTGATCTGTTATAATTTTCAAGAGAAATGCAGGAATAATGCAATGAATCTGTCAAGGGAGCAGAGGAGAATACTCAAACTGAAAAATTCATGTCTATATATAAACTTATTGTAGAATATATTCAGCTAAGTACATACAAAAACTGTCACTGGCATTTCCTCCTTTACTGATATTGAAAGAGTTCTTACTGTCACTAGGATTGACTGCAACAAAAACAAAGCCCTTTTTGTACACTGTAAAATCCCCTGCAGTGGTACTGATATAAACTGAAACAGAACTTTTTCAGAAAGGTGAGAAACGATTTTCTTTCTCCCACCCTCCCCCCCCCCTTTTTTTTTGCATGTTCCTGATATGACTATGACATGTGGAAATGTAATATTGCTAAAGTGGTGCTAGCAGGTTAAAAGTACAACTTAAATCATTTATTTAAATAGAAAAAAATTACTACTTTATACATTTAACATCTCTTCTTGATAGAAAACTCTAAAGAGGGTACTTTTTAAATGTCTAGATTCATGATATTTGATTCTAAGATAATTCAAAAGGTAATAAACATATTTATGTCCACGCCTCCAGAAATAACTGCTAAAATTTCTTTGATAATATTTCCATTGAAACGCCCACTAAATCTAACTGGACTTCAAATATTCAGGTTTTAGCTTTAAAAAAGAATGCATTAAGGATAGACACAAAGACAAGATACAGTAGAAACAACACAGGGTAGAGAAGGAGATGGAGATTAACAACGAAGAGCATGAATAATCTTACTGTGGTGATGTAAACATCCTAAAACTGATTTATGGAAATGATTGCACCTCTTGATAAACATACTAGAAAAGTTATCATACATGAAAAATGAGTGAATTACACAGTATATAAAAATGCTTCAATAAAGTTGTATTTTAAAATGAACACACTGAGTAAGAGAAGCTAGATGCCAAAAATCATATACTGTATGAATCAATTTATTTGAATTTAAATTGAACAAAACTAATTTAAGGTAATAGACAACACAATAGCAGCAATTCTTGGTTGGGGGGAATATGGCTGGTACAGAGCACAAGGTGGGATATCTGAGATATACTTAATATTCTGTCTTCACTTGGTTGCTGTTAGATGAGGTTGGTTTGTAAAAATTCACTAAGATGTACACTTATGAGATTAAGAAGAGGTGGCAAGAATACACAGAAGTACTATACAAAAAAGGTCTTAATGACCCAGATAACCACAATGGTATGGTCATTTGCCTAGAGGCAGACATCCTGGAGTGTAAAACAAGTGGGTCTTAGGGAGCATTACTACGAACAAAGCTAGTGAAGGTCATGGAATTCTAGCTGAGCTTTTCAAATCCTAAAAGATGATGTGTTTAAAGTGTTGCACTCAATATTGCAGCAAATTTGGAAAAGTCAGCAGTGTTCACAGGACAGGAAAAGGTCACTTTTCATTCCAATCCCAAAGAAGGCAATGCCAAAGAATGTTCAAACTACTGTAGAATGGCACTCATTTCACATGCTAGCAGGGTAGCACCCAAAACCTTCAAGACAGGCTTCAACAGTATGTGAACCTGCGGATTTCCAGATGTTCAAGCTGGATTTAGAAAAGGCAGAGGAACCAGAGATCAAATTGCAAACATCCACTGGATCATAGAAAAGACAATAAAATTAAAAAAAAAAATCCACTTCTGCCTCATTGACTATCTTAATACCTTTGACTTGGTGGATAATAAATGAATTGGAAAATTATTAAAAAGATGGGAATACCAATCAGCTTACCTGCCTCCTGAGAAAACTGTATGCAGGTCAAGAAGCAACAGTTAGAACCAGACATGGAATAATGAATTGGCTCCAAATTAGAAAGGAGTACATTAATGTTGTATACTGTCACTCTGCTTATTTAACTTATATGTAGAATACATCATGTGAAATGTGGGGCTGGATGAATCATAATCTAGAATCAAGACTGTTAGGAGAAATATTAAAAACCTCATATATGCAGATGATACCAACTTAATGCCAGAAACCAATGAAGAACTAAAAAGCCTCTTGATGAAGGTGAAAGAGAAGAGTGAAAAAGCTGGCTTGAGCTCAACATTTAAAAAACTGACAGTGGCATCCAGTCCCATCACTGCAAGGCAAATAGATGGAGCAAAAATGGAAATAGTGGCAGATTTCATTTTCTTGGGCTTTAAAATCACTGCAGATGGTGACTGTAGCCATGAAATTAAAAGATGCTTGCTCCTTGGAAGAAAAGCTATGACCAACCTAGACAGCATATTAAAAACAGAGACATCACTTTGGTGACAAATATATGTCTAGTCAAAACCATGTTTTTTCTAGCAGTCATGTACAGATGTGAGAATTGGACATACAGAAGGCTATGTGCCGAAAAATTGATGCTTTCAAATTGTGTTGCTGGAAAAGATTCCCAAGACTCCCTTGGAGCAAGGAGATCAAACCAGAGAATACTAAGGAAATCAACCCTGAATATTCATTGGAAGGGCTGATGCTGATACTGAAACTCCAATACTTTGGCCACCTGATACAAAGTGCTGACTCATTGGAAAAGACCCTGATGCTAGGAAAGATTGAGGGCAGGAGGAAAAGGGGTCAGTAGAGGGTGAGATTGATGGATGGCATCACCAACTCAATGGATATGAGTTTAAGGAAACTCCGGGAGATAATGAAGGACAGGGAAGCCTTGTGTGCTGCAGTCCATGAGGTCACAGGAGTCCAACATGACTTAGCAACTGAACAACAGCAGTGTGCAATTAGCAGTATGGATGTTATACTGCAATAAATCACAGTATTTCATGTACATATTGAAACTGAAAGTCGCTCAGTCGGGTAGACTCTTTGCGACCCTGTGGATTATACAATCCATGGAATTCTCCAGGCTAGAATACTTAAGTGAGTAGCCTTTCCCTTCTCCAGGGGATCTTCCCAACCCAGGGATCAAACCCAGGTCTCCCACATTGCAGGTGGATTCTTTACCAGCTGAGCTACAAGGGAAGTCCAAGAATACTGGAGTGGGTAGCCTATCCCTTCTCCAGTGGATCTTCCTGACCCAGGAATTGAACTGGAGTCTCCTGCATTGCAGGTGTATTCTTTACCAACTAAGCTATGAGGGAATCCCTCATATATATATTCATATACATACTATGAAAGTTGCTCAGTCATATCTGACTCTTTGTGACCCCATGGACTAGTCCATGGAATTCTCCAGGTGAGAATACTACAGTGGGTAGCCATTCCCTTCTCCAGGGGATCTTCCCAACCCACGGATTGAACCCAAGTCTCCTGAACCCAGGTCTCCCCCAATGCAGTAGGATTCTTTACTAGCTGAGCCACCAGGGAAGCCCATTCATATACATAGACTTATTCAAATTCCTTTTCAACTTTAACAGTATGGGCAATTGTATGTAACGTAAGGCTATTATATTAGATACTTAAAATACCTGTCAAAAGTTGGCTGAGGATGTCATAAAATATGATTTTCAAACTTCCCACATTTACATGGAATTTGTGTTTAGTTTATAAGATGGACACTAGTAGTTTTATTAACAAGGGAATAGCATCCAAGCTAGTTTATTGGCAAATTGTCAAAAGCTTCCTTAGAGCGTAACTGTTGAATCTACAGGAATGGTTGGTGGTAAGATGCTGGCCTCAGGCACATTGGGAAGAGGATCTAGAGAGAGTAAGTTGTGCACATCAGATATCAATAATCATATGAAGTCCTGACAGAAAAGGATGGGTGGATGGTTATTGAATAGAAGCTGCTCCCATGTTCTTTTTCAGTATTTATCCACTTCTATATCTAACATTGCTTTGGTCTCTTCCAGTTCCACTAATGTTGCAATCCTTCAAAGACCAGTCTAACACTTCCACTTCAGCTGAATGCTCCCTAATACCATGTAGGTAAAAGAGAACTTCTTGTTTTGAACTCTTCAATTAATGTAAATGAGATAAAAATAAGTTACTGAACAAATGATATAGCAATTTAGTTTTTATTGAACAAAAATATATAGTTTTATGAATTAGAATCATGACTGATGTATTTATGCACCAAACTCCAGAGTAACTCTCACAATGAACTTCATATCATGAACTTTTAGATATTGGTAGAATTAAAAAACACAAGTATTTCCATTAACAGCTGGTGATAATAGCTGCATTCAAAATGTAAAAGTCCTGCAGTTATTAGTTGCCAGTCATGTTTATTGAGATTCAAAAGTTATATGTATTATATTTTAAACTCAACTGTATAAACATAAAATGAAAATACACAAAAATGAATCAGATAATAAATTTAAGAAAGCTTTTAATTGGCATGACAAAATTGGACAGCATATGTATTTCTTCATTAATACATATATTTGATTTAAGATATATGTATTTGACTTGACTTGAATATATACATATATATGATTACTACATTCAAAATTTACTTTTAGGTAAAATCAGGAGCAAGTCTGCACTCTAGAAGCCTACTATTTACTTTAGATAAGGAAATGATCTAAAATATGGTAATACGCATCTATTATTTAGATGCAAAACAAACGGATGTAGATGATAATAGGTGAGGGGCGGCATGAGAAGTTATGAGAAGGGAAAGTAAATGTGTTCTGACATTTTAACAAGTCTTCTAGCAATATAATGAAAGAAAAAAGCACAAAATACTCAGAGAAATTGGGGGAAGAATGATATGAAAACACATTTGGATTTGAGAACAGCAGGCTTAATTTGAAAGGCAGTAAGGAAACGGAACTCTCCAGAGCAGATTCTATAGTTCTACTGGGGGAAAAAATGAAGAAATAATGTGTCATACCCTTTTAGATTCAAGTCCCCAATTTTTCACACCAAATGTACACATTAGCACAATTTATTTATGCATTCATTGAATGTGTATTCAAACATCCACAGAAATAACATGTCATGCCTGTCCTTGTCTGTGACATCTGTCTAATTTATGAGGTTGAAGTCATGAAGGCTTTTTTAACAAGGTTTTGCAAAGATAAATATATAATTTTTTGACTTCAGTAATATTTCACCCATTAGAGACATGCTTAAAAATTGTAGACTCTGATAAAATGTCCTTCTAGAAGTTTAAATAAAATAAAACACAATAATTAATCTAAAATAAAATAAAATTAAAATATCTTTTAAAAAGATGTTTTCTATTATGGTTTTAATTCAAACATATTATTTAAACTGTCAACATCATAATTAATAAGCTGCTTAGTAATTATGAGCATTATTTAACATGCTAGCATTGGCATGACAGTGAGAGTTCATTATGAAGCAGCTTAAGTAGATGTGATCATCCCATATCTTGGTAGCTTACAAAATGGAACCAGATATCTTCTCTCCATTTAGGTTGGACAGGTGTAAATGTAGTACATTTAATAGTTCAAATACAAGCAAGAATATCTTCCTCCATGGAGAATTAACCACAGCTGTTACAGTTAACTGACAATTCTTATTTGACCAGCCCCCCAGCAGGGATTCTATAAATGATTTACTTAGGGTGCTTAAAGCAATTTTCTTCTGCAGATTTCTTTACAGATGCATCCCATCTAATTCTGTAGCTCCAGAAGATCCATTGTAACAATATTTTTTGCAATAATTATAAGATTAAGGGCTTATTTTGGGAGCCATTAATAATATCAATGAAAGGATTAAGACAATTTTTTTGTGAAAAATCATATAGAGATCAAAGAACTAGAAAAGTTAATGCTTCTCTACATTTTAAATGAAAATGTAATCACCGAAAAGCAGAAATTCCTCCTTAACCCACTCCCAAAAATGATTCTGAAAAATCCTATGTTTGGTTTTCTAACCAAAACAAATAAAATAACAATTTAGTCATGGTGCCAATTCCATACTACTTGTGGAAAAACTGCTCTTGAAATATGATATTAACACCTATATGCAATAAAATGATTAGCTTTCTAATCAACAAACTTGTATAAAATGGAATTCCTAATTTTAAAATCTTATTTCCCATTAACACTTACCTTACCATGAGCCAGCATTTTAGAAATAGACAAATAAGAGCCCTCAGATTTGCCCAGAGACCACTAACTATCCTGCCATTATACCCCAGATGCTCTATCATCAAAATCTTGGTATAATTTTTCTGAATAATTTACACAACAGTAATTTATAAAAATATAGACTTATGTATCTGAATTTTAAGTATCAAGAAGGTTAAAAATAAGGCAATCTTTCATAAGTGCAGGAAAGATAATCCTGAAAATCACTGTTTTTGCAGTTTTAATTCAATTTATTTTTACATATGGTATGATTTCCTCCATATTTTAAGAAATCCTTAAACAAAAGAAAGAAATGCCTGAATAGAAATTCTAATTAAAAACAAATTCACTAAATTGTTTATTAAGTTTTTAAAAATTACTTTGTGAGTAAGTAATCAGACAGTATAAACGTTTGTCAAAATGAATCACTTTGTTACTGATTTCTGATAAATCATAATATTGAGCAAATATATGAATGATATTTAGATTTAACTAATTTATTAAGAAATACTTAACCACCTGTCGTGAAGAGCCAACTCACTGGAAAATGCTCTGATGTTGGGAGAGATTGAGGGCAGGAGGAGAAGGGGCAACGGAGAATGAGATGGTTGGATGGCATCATCAACTCAATGGACATGAATTTGGGCATACTCAGGAAGATGGTGAAGGACAGGGAAGCCTGCAGTCCATGGAGTCGCAAATAATCAGATATGACTGAATAACTGAATAACACTGTTAAGAAATTCTAAAAAAAACTTTCTAAACTATAAATTTGAATTAGCCAGTCTCTTTAGAATTGAAGATTTTCTTTTACTTATCCAATGATATTGTATAATACTTTAATTTATATTTATTTTAATGTTGTAATACTTCAGATAAATATATCAAATGAATTAATTCATATACTAGATATCTAACAAAAACTTTTAAAATTGCTTTCCAAGGTCAAATAATCATTAATCAATAGTTTTTATAAAATTGCCCATGAATCTAAATTTTGTTTGCTCTTCCCACACTAACAGAAAAGCATTGTTAGCAGTAACATATTTTTTCTGCAATTTCTGGAGAAAATTACATAATTCTGTTTTTGAAAACTGAAAAATTAATTTGACTTCTCAACTAATGAATCTAGGTCTAGAGAATGCAGAAGAGAACACATGAAAAAATAAATAATCTAATACATTTTAATATTTTCCAAAGCCATTTGCAATTTCTGGCACTAGCATTTTAGTGATATGGGGAATAGTTTGATATTGAAAAAGCACTGTAAAGTATTCTAAAGTACAGGATTTTATGTTCTTACTTATGCTTAATATGCCACACAGATGCATGTTGACTGTCTATACTAAATGCAGAAAGAATATTAGAAATATCATACCTTTGAGACATAATCTTATAGGCATCAGGCAGATAGCATCGTATATTCTCCATCTGAGCAGGGTAGAGTCACAGATTTTGTCATCAGTCCTCCCATAGTTGGCACTTTCAATCATGATGACATCTGTTCCTGGACAGCGGAGCTCAATGGGGTAGCTCTCACAGGAGAGCTCTCTGCGAACCACAGCCATTGGAATGGGGGCACGGCTGAAAGCTACCAAAAGGAGGAAGAAAAATAAAACATCTTTGTTACATACAAAGGAAAAATATGTGTTTTTGGTCTACTAATACTAAGGAATAAAGCAATTTCAATTCATAAATTTAACTAAAAATGGAGCATTTCACTTCAGTAACTTGACAGGATTTTAAAAAATCTAATTATACAAGTGAACTTACTTGCAAAACAGAGACTCACAGACTTAGAAAATGACTGCCAGTGGAAGGCACAGTTAAGGACTCTGGGAAGCAGATGTACACATTGCTATATTTAAAATGGATAACCAACCAAGAACCTACTGTATAGTACATGGAACTCTGCTCAATGTTATGTGTCAGCCTGGATGGGAATGAGATTTGGGATAGAAAGGATACATGAATATGTATGGATTAGTCCCTTCACTGTTCACGTGAAACTATCACAACATTGTTAATCAGCTATACTCCAATACAAAATGTTTTTGATGTTAAAAAATAAAATTTTAAAAATCTAACTATAACAATTAGTTCTTAAAAATCTAGTCTTACAGTTTGCTTGTTTGTTTTTCCACCTTATAAATGGAAACAAAGCACTCTGGATTTTCTAAAGCACAGAGTGGTAGATGAGTTAAAGACTATACAGAAATATCATCCAATTTGTAAAACAAGAGTCTCATATTAACCTCAGGAATACTTTATCTGTTTCATTTTTCAATGGAAACCATTACCCCTCTTCAAAAAAGTACTATTCTTGAGCTTATATATACTTACTTAAAAAGGCAATATATTTCAATATTTAAATGGTTTTATTGTTTCAAGAAATAATGAAAATAAATCAGTATACTTTTTCAGTTAATGATAGAAATAGTGAATATTCTTTTAGAAGATAGAGTTTGTAAGGAGACAAATTAAAGTTCCTTCAGGTCCCTTGCTGCATCTATCTTTCAATGTCAGGAGGTAACTAGTTAACAATGTGGTGACCTTTCTATAAAAATTGTCTACAGAAAAAAAACTGTATTTTTCTTCCCTTCCCTTTTTAAATTTTACTTACGTAACTTTCAGTCAGGTAGTATCACACTATACATACTGCTTGATACACTGATTTATTTTACTTATTAATTTAACAATATATGGTGGAAATCTTTTCATTTCAAGTTGAATCTCACATTTTTAAAACCTGCATTGCATATACATATACACATAAAATGTTATTTAATTGGTCTTATGTTAACAGGTACTTAGAATTGTCCCAGGGGTTTTGTATCATGATACTGTAAAGAAGTACAAACCTGTGTACTTGGCTATGCTATTTTAGAAAAAATATAATTATCTAAATATATTTTATGCCATATGTCTATAAATAAAATTTATAGGGGGGTAAATATATATGACGTTTGCCAAATATCAACAACTAAATGTCCAAAAAGCTTAATATAAATGCACACTTCTATCAGCAGTACTTCCTTCTTTAAAACTGCTGCTGCTGCTGCTGCTGCTAAGTCACTTCAGTCTTTAAAACTACAGATTACTAATTATTTTATATTTTGCCAGTGATAGACAAATAATGATATAACAATCATCCTTATTTTAATTTTCACCATTTTATTTATACAATGAAATATATTGTCATATGTTTATTAATCCTCCACATATATTTAATTTGTGAACTGCCTGCTCACATTTATAGTTTGTTATTGCAAAACTTGTTTGTATAGCAAGAAAATTGAAATTTTGTCCTTTGTGTTATTCTTATTTGGTGTTTGGTTTCAGATATTTGCTATGCATATATATTTCATTTTCATACAGCAAACCATCTATCTTTTCATTTCAGATTTAACAGTTTCATAATCCAAGACTGTGAACATAATTAGTACATTATTGCAAGATAGTCAAATGTTTAATTGGGATAACTCACAAGTCTTCTTTTAAAAGCACATGACTGAAATTCCAAATTAAGTGTTTACCAACCAATTACTAAGCTGATATTCACATAAGAGAATTAATTATCAACACATGATACCATTACATTTTAATTGATGGCTGATTAACTCAGTGTGCACATACATAAAAATGTATTTAAAGAAATACATTCAACTTTTCTTATGGCTTTTACTTTAAGTATGAAACCTGAAAAGCAGAGAAGAGAGGAGAGAAACAAGAAAGTGTATAAAGAATTGTAATGGGGAAATGAGATTTTATTACTATAAACATTTTCACTTGAAACTTAGAGAAAATACTGATTTGTTTTATGACACCATAACTCATTTCTAAATTGAGACTGACATTAGTTTTTTATCTCAATACTACTTTGGAAAAACCATAAACAACCCCAAAGACCCCATGCATAACTTCCCAGTAAGTAAGTCACTCAAGCCACACTGTACAGTTAATTCCATTCTTCTCATTCAGCATCTTTCTTATTCTGTCCTCCATCACCTTTAAACACAGAGAGATAGATACACACAGGCAAACACACACACACAAATCTAGCACAGCCACAGCACTGATAAAAGAGAATGAACATAGAGATTGGAGGTAACATTATTTTTAAAGTTTGATCTTGAGTCAATATTTGACAGGGTAGTCTCACAACAGACACTGAATTTCTAAAAAGTGCATTTCTATGGTTTGTAATATAATATATATATATAATTTAGAAATTAGACACCTATTTTTAAACCTGAAGTTCTTTTTAATACTGAGATTCAAGGAAAAAGACATTTTCATTAATGTATATAGTATTTTAATTAATAAAATCATTGAACAATAAAAATGCTCCAATTTTGGAATCTAGTTTCATAACTTTGATCAGATAAAATAGAAATAGAAATTTTTTGCTTGTTTACTTACAAAATGTCCTTGAAATCTGAATTTTTCAGAATGTTTTACAGTAAACTCCTGAACATTTGCTAAGAGACAATTTTTTTCTGAACTTTGTATAACTATTTTAAAAAATCACATCAAAACTGTTTCCAAACATTGAGTTGATCGTGCTATGTTTTGTTAACCTAACCAATTAAATCAAATTGTTTAAAACAAGTTAATTTAATAAAGAAAGAAAAGCAAATAAGCAAATCATACAAAGCATTTGTCTAAGTGGACAATTTGACTGATTAAACTCATCAGTCAATTTTACCGAAACAAGTACACACACAGACATAGTTTTATATGTCTTTAACTGTCAAAATATGATTTAGAACCAGACACTAAAAAATGGCAAAGAGAGCTAAAATGTGGAGGGCCAGTTTCGCATGTACCTCTTTTAACCCTATGAGAATTATTTAAAAGTATAGATATGGACATTTTTACAAGGCATCACGGTTGATTTGTGGATGTTTTCTTCTATGTAACATACAATGCATTTGTACCAATAACTCAGTGATAAATTACATTCCTAAACGTGGATGCTTTGTTTAAAGGAATGTATCACTGGAAACTATTTTATAACATTATCTGATTAGCTACTTAAACTACTTCTAATTATGTTGCTAAATGCTTTAATCAGCAAGCCATTCAAATGTAAAAATAAAATGCTTAAGTGAAAAGTTTTTATTTTCATCATTTTGTCTTGCTTTCCATTCACTTATCATGATAACAATGGAGAGACTTTGGTTACTATAGAAAGATACCATGACATGGAAAATGTCATAGTATTTTCATTGTATATTTACTGCATTTAGCCAGTGAAATTATCTACCATATTTTTAATCAGGATATATCATACTGGGCATCGTGAAGTGGCTATGGAAAAATAATACGGGGCAAAGAAGACATATTCTTGAGCTTCATCCCACTTTTTTACCATGACTTAATCTGTAGTAATAAGAGTGTTACCTATTATGTATGTGATAGACAGACTTTGAGGGAATAAATTGGAAAAACTAAATGTGAAACCTGGTAGACTTCTAATACGATACTACAGTTTAGGACTACCCACTGACCATGGGAGAAAGGGGACCAAATGAAAATGAACATCTCTGCTACCAAAGGCCAGAACCTAAGAAAGTGCCCAAGTTCTATGTGAAAAACATCCTTAATTAAGAGTGCTCCTAACCCGAGATTAAACAATAAGAAAATTAGATCCCAGTTTTTGCTCACTCGGTTCAGCACAAATTACTCTGATTCTTCATTTTTGAGACTTTGGCCACTCTGCTATTGAAACTTCTTGTTGCTTCCCTATCATAATGCTGGGTTGATGACATTTGACTCAAAAAACTTTAAATTCTTGGTGACTTTTGGGTAACTAAAGATACCAATCTAAAGATTGCCTGGGCAGAAGAGGGTCAGGGGTGGGGGGTGCTGGGAGGTGGTTGGTGAGGTTGGGAACTGGGTGCTAAAAGCTAATGACCACAGGAGAGTTAATTGCTTCCACCTGGACTCAAGAACTGGGGTCAGAGTCTTGCTAGGATAACTTTAGAGCTTTATAGAGGGGAACACTCAAAGAAGGGGGTGGAACTTGAAATACAGGATTTCAGGACAAAAGATAGCAACTAAGTAAAAGACTAAACATGATATCATAAGTGAAACGAATCGCCAGTCTAGGTTTGATGCAGGATGCAGGATGCTTGGGACTGATGCACAGGGATAATCCAGAGAGAAGGTGTGGGGCGGGAGGGGGGAGGTGGGGGTCGGGATTGGGAGTTCATGTACACTCCTGGCTGATTCATGTCAATGTATAGCAAAACGAATACAGTATTGTAAAGCGAAACAAACTAAAAAATAAAAATCAATTAAAAAAAAAAAAAAGACTAAACAGATTAAGAGGAAAGCGATCAGTTAGTTGGTTGAGGGCATTAATCTAGTATAATTAATTAAGTAATTAAACACATTGAATTTAAGTGTCATGATAATACTCAGGAATGTTTAATTCTCATTTGGATTAATAAGTCTAGAATTCAAGAATAGAATATAGGCTAAAACCATGGTAATGACACAAAACAGCTTGAGGAGTATATAGAGTAGAAGAGGATAAACGCAGAAGTTGGAGTATGAGTGGCCGCAGAAGACACATAGATGAGTGTACTGATTAGATGCTAGATATCTATAACATAGAGAAAAGCACTATTTATCTGCTTAAAGAAGATTTTGACTCAGAGGACTAATATATCTGTCACTACCATTTGGCTTCAGGATAGATGAATCAAGTATGTGTGACTACACGCATGCTCAGTCACTTCAGTCACAACTGACTCTTTGCGACCCCATGAACTATAGCCTGCCCGTCTCCTTATCCATGGAGTTTTCTAGAAAAGAAATATTGGAACAGGTTGCCATTTCCTTCTCCAGGGAATTTTCCCAACCCAGGGATTGAACCTGAGTCTTTGTGGTCCCCTGGATTGGCAGGCAGATTCTCTCCTGCACCACCTGAGAAGCATATTATCCCATGTATTAAACAAAATTAAATTTACTAAGAAAAAATTAAGCATAGAGAAGAGAATGCATATTAGAAGGATATTTGCAGTAATAAAGATAAAATGGTTTCTTTAAATGAGTAATGACAGATAATATATCTATGTTTAGGGACAAAAAAAATTACATGACTAATGATTGGTTGACCATAAGGGTAAAAGTGAAGGTGACAAGGATGACTGCCAGGTTTCTGGAAGAAGCAAGTTAGAATACAGTGCCATGAACAAAATCTATTAGGAAGTTGAAAAGGTCATAATTTAGAAAAGAGATCTTTATAAATTTGAGAATTGTAAAGTAGTACTTAAAACCAAAGCAGTAAATAAAAACAACCCAGAAGCAGCAGAACAGATTTTACTAAAGAGGTCTATATGGCAGTTTTAAAATATGTTCATAATTCTTTGCTACTTCTCCAGTTGCATCGCCCTTACACTGAATGTGTGCTTTACTTCGATCGGTTCAGTTCAGTTCAGTCGCTCAGTTGTGTCCAACTCTCTGCGACCCCATGAATCGCAACACGCCAGGCCTCCCTGTCCATCAACAACTCCCGGAGTCCACCCAAACCCATGCCCATTGAGTCGGTGATGTCATCCAAGCATCTTATCCTCTGTAGTAATTCACTTCAAATGAACATAGCTTGATAGACATGAGAGTGTATGCTTTCCAAGACTAGTTCATTAACAAGACACTGCCGCTTTAACCTCTGCCTTGAACCACTCACTTTGTACAAAGGTAGTTACCAAATCTTGAAACCATTCAAGCAGCCCCAAGGAGAGGTCCAGAAAAGGAACTGAACATTATGCTGACAGCTAGAATGAACTCGTAAGGCAGGGGACTGAGGCATCTTGGAGGCTGACCTTTCAGCCACCAGAAAGAAGAACCACAAACCCATGAGAGACTGAACCAGAACCAGCAAATGCAAACTAAGCTACTTCCAGATACCTAACCTAAAGAAACCATAGAAAATAATAAATGTTTATTCTTTTAAGCCAGTAATTTTGGAGCTATCTATTAATAATAGAGTGTAGAATCAAGTCTGAAGGAATGCTTAAAGAGTGGATATTGAAACTGTTGGATGATACTGAAGAATTACCAAATCAATAAAAGAAAAATACTATGAATGACCCACACAGACAGTCTAATATTACCATCCCTTTGCTTAAACATAGTTCAAGAATTAATTTTAAAAAATACAACTGTATATATAATTGTATTTTATTATCCAATTTATCATACACATTTTTAATATTATTTATAATACATAAATAATCAATTTTTGGTACCAAAAACAGATTACTAATAGGTGTTAATTTTCTTCCTCTGTATTCCAATGATAATAAAAGAAAAGTTATTTTGGAAACTTTAAAATAAAACATCTATATATATATATAGATACGGAACTCTTACCTTAAAAGAAAGAAGTAAATTAAACCATTTATAAGTTAAAGCTAATGATTTTAAAGGAATTTAATTATAGAGAATACTAACATATCTGGGAGTGGGCTACTTTCTACCATAAATTATCAGTAACGCCTTTTACTTCATTACTTAAATGCTGCCAAAAAGCAAATATTCCCAATTCTAAGTTTCAGAAGAGCCTATGACATAATGTTCTTAAATATGTGTAGTTTCTCTGTGTTGTGTTACATGCCAACATACTTATCCAAATTTTTAAAAATGTGCTTTGAAGATCTAGTCTGAAATGTTTGGCTGCAAAAATAATATTGGAAACCCAGTGAAATATCAACCTATCATCTACTTTATATAAAAGTACATCTACTACCAGCAAGCATCCAATACACTGAATTTCAACAAGTCTACTTCAATAAAGAATATATATCATTTAAATACTTTAGTATTTAATTAAGTGTAACAGTGACAATTAAAACTGACATCATAAAGAAATAACCAAAGGCAATTATGGTCTGAGGTTAAAAAAAAAAAAGCATGAAATTTACAATTCTAAAATTACTCCTGTAATTTCTAAAGTATTCTAAAGAGATTAATATCATGAAACAATTAATACAAAGCTATCCTTTTGAATTATCGAGCTTCAACATGAGAGTAACATTAATCATTCTTTTTAAAGATACATATACAAATTGGTGACCTTTAAGTGAAATTATCCACATGGAGGTTGCCTAACAAATGTATCAAGTGTCTGAATAAATGAATTCATATCTACTTGTTATAAGTTCAACATTTAATAAAATTATATTCAACATTCCTTCCAATTATATTCACGAGGGATAAAATGTCTAAAACTGTGTCAAATTTTACATATCACAATTATCCCAGTCTTTTTCTAAATGTCAAAAACACCAACCTGGCTGTTCAAAATGTTCTTAAGACTAAAATTTATATTTTCTAGATAAACAAGAGTCTACTAAAAAAATATACAATTCAAAAGATTTTAAAAGATATGCCAATTTAATTTGAAATGTATTTTATCAGTTATAGGGTGGCTGTGAACAGACGACTCATTGGAAAAGTCCCAGATGCTTGGAAAGATAGAGGATAGAAGGAGAAGAGGGTGTAAGAGGCTGAGACGGCTGGACGGCATCACCAATGCAATGGACATGAACTTGGGAAAACTCTGAGAGATGCTGAAGGACAAGGAGGCCTGGTATGCTGCAGTTGACGGGGTTGCAAAGAGTTGGATATGACTGGGCAACTGAACAACAACAAGGCGGCTGCTGGGTGTTACTAAACATAAGACATGGATACTGTTTAAATTCTCCATCCACATGGGTGATTATCTCAGGCCTAGCAGTGGTCCTTTACAGAATGGGATTCCAAAAGTCTGGCAAACAGACCTTCAGAGTGATCATATGAAATCATGAAAATGACAGACATTTGTACGTGATGGATAATTGTTTGTGTCAATGTGACTGGGCAAAGGGATGCTCCAGGTAGCTGCTCAAACAATATTTTTCAAAGTATCTTTAGGGCCTCTCTAGAAAAGATTAACAAACTTTAGCATTTGATTCTGAAGACTAATCACTGTCACCAATTTAAAGTGGGCTATTGAGGGTCTGAAAACAATAAAAATGGAGAAGTATAAATTTTCTCTCTGCATGAGCTGGAATAAGTATCTTCCACCCTCTAACAGTGGTGCTCCAAGATCACAGGCCCTCAGACGCAGGCCAGGACATATATCAAAGACCCTCTGATTTTCAGGTTTTCAAGTATGGATTGGAACTATATCACTGCATTTCCAGGCTGCCAGCTTGCAAACCAGCAAATCATGGGATTTCTCAGCCTTCATAATTGTGTGAGTCAATCCTTCACACAATTCATAGATCTCATCTCCTAATAGACAGATAAACATAGATACAGATAATAGAGATAGACTTGATATAAAGATAATATGGATAATGTGATATGTGAACTATGACAGCTTAGAAATTTTATTCCTCATGAATATAACTAGAAAACAATCTAGAGAGACCTAATGATGTGAGTGTGGCAAAATCCCCAAAGCCAAAAGACAGTATCCATGATTACTAAAACCAAAGGTTACAGAATAATGACAACAAGATCCGATGGGTAAAACTTCATAGCAGGAGAGAGCAGACAGACAGATGGTCCAGAGGAAATGAACTGAGAATCTTCCTAAGTGTTTCCTGCCATTCTTGAAGTTTATAGTTAATAAGAAAATGCACAACCTATGAAAAGTTTAACCAAACCAAAATACAAGGAAAATGGGAAACAAATGCAAAGTAATGAAGCAATAAACATGTTTGGGTGCTTAAGATAGATTTCTTAAGGAAGCAAACTTGAGATATCCTTTAAAGATGAAATAATACGTGAATATAGGAGAAAAGAGAATATAATATTCCAGGCAGAAGTTAGGAGCAAATAAAGATATATTCAACATCCTGAGTAATGATCTCAGGAGATGCCTGTACCCCCTTGTACATTACAGCATATTTTCAATAGTCAAAAATTGGAAACAGTATAATTATATTACAATGTACAAAATGATGGATGGATGAATAGAGCAGATGTGGTATATGTACACAGTGGAATATCATTCAGTCAGGTGAAAAAAAGAAATCACATCATTTGCAAAACTGATAGACCTTGAGGACATTATGCTAAGTAAGGAAAGTCAGACGAGAGAAAGTCAACTACTGTATAATATAACTTAAGGATACACAGAACTATACAAAAAAGATCATAATGACCAAGATAACTATGATGGAGTGATCACTGACCTAGAGACAGATATCCTGGAAGAGAAGTCAAGTGGTCTGTAGAGGTAGAACAAAGCTAGTGGAGATGATGGAATTCCAGTTAAGCGCGTTCAAATTCTAAAACATGCTGCTGTGAAAGTGTTGCACTCAATCTCCCAGCAAATTTGGAAAATTTAGCAGTGGCCACAGCACTGGAAAAGGTCAGTTTTCATTTCAATCTCAAAGAAAGGCAAAGCCAAAGAATGTTCAAACTATCACGTAATTGTACTCATCTCAAACACTAGCAAAGTAATGCTCATAATTTACAAGTTAGGCTTCAACAGTACATGAACCAAGAACTTCCAGATGTTCAGGCTGGATTTAGAAGGGGCAGGGGAACCATAGATCAAAGCCAACATTGTTGGATCACTAAAAAAGCAAGAGAGCTCCAGAAAAACAACTACTTGTGCTTTATTGACTACGCAAAAGACTTTGACTGTGTGGATCACAACAATGTGTGGAAAATTCTTAAAGAGATGGGAATATCAGACTACCTTACCAGCCTCCTGAGAAATCTGTATGCAAGTCAAGATGCAACAGCTAGAACTGGACATCAACAATGGTCTGGTTCCAAACTCGGAAAGGAGTGCATCAAGTTGGTATAGTGTCACCCTGCTTATTTAACTTATATGCACAGTGCATCATTCGAAATACTGGGCTAGATGAAGCACAAGCTGGAATGAAAATGGCCAGGAGAAATATCAATAACCTCAGATATGAAGATGACACCACCCTTATGACAGAAAATGAAGAGGAACTAAAGAGCCTCTTGATGAAAGTAGAAGAGAAGAGTGAAAAAACTGGCTTAAAGCTCAGCATTCAGCAAACAAAGGTCATGGCATCCGGTCCCATCACTTCATGGGAAATAGATGGGGAAACGGTGAAAACAGTGAGAGATTTTATTTTCTTGGGCTCCAAAATCATTGCAGATGGTGACTGCAGCCTTGAAATGTAAAAAATGTTCCTCATTGGAAGAGAGCTATGACAAACCTAGACAGTGTATTAAAAAGTACAGCCATTACTTTCTGACAAAGGTCCATATAGTCAAAGCTATTGTTTTTCCAGTAGTCATGTATGGATGTAAAAGTTGGACCCTAAAGAAAGGAGAGCTCTGAAGAATTGATGTTTTTGAACTTTGGCGTTGCAAAAGACTCTTGAGTCTCTTGGACTTCAAGAAAATTAAACCAGTCATTCCTAAAGGAAATCAGTACTGAATATTCATTGGAGGGACTGATGCTGAAGCTGAAACTTCAATACTTTGGGCATCTGATGTAAAGAAATGACTGGTTGGAAAAGACCCTGATTCTGGGAAAGACTGAAGGCAGGAGGAGAAGGGGATGACAGGATGATATGGTTGGAATGCATCACCAACTCAATGGACAGTTGTTTGGGTAAGCTACGGGAGTTGGTGATGGACAGGAAAGTCTTGCTTGCTGCAGTCCATGTGGTCACAAAGAGTCAGACACTACTGAGTGACTTAACTGAACTGATATATGGAATCTAAAATGCCAAACTGATAGAAACAGAGAATGGATTAGTGGTCTCTGGGGGCTGGAGGTTAAGGAAATGGAGATATATTACCAAAGGGTTTAAATTTCTAGTATTTATAAGATGGATAAATTCTGAAAATCTAAGGTACAGCATGGTAAGTACAATTAACAAAACTGTATTATATACTTGAAATTTGCTGAGTGTAGACTTTAAATGTTCCTGTTACAAAAAACAAATTGCAATTATGTGAGATGATGAAGGTATTAACTAACTCTATTATGGTAATCACTTCACAAAATACATGTGTATGAAATCAACATATTGTATACCTAAAACAAACATAATGTTATCAACTCTATCTCAACAAATGTGGGATAGAGAAGACAAGAGAGTCAGTAGATGGCAGAAAGAACTAAACAGTAGTTAACTCAGAAAGAGTCTTGAAATCAGATTCAGAATACAGTCCAAATCATATAGGATATTAAGAAGAGGTGGCAAGAATACACAGAACTGCACAAAAAAGATGTCCAGAACCCAGATAATCATGATGGTGTGACACTCACCTAGAGCCAGACATCCTGAAACAGGAAGTCAAGTGGGCCTTAGGAAGTATCACTACAAGCAAAGCTAGTGGAGGTGACGGAATATCAGTTAAGCTATTTCAAATACTGAAAGATGATGCTATGAAAGTGCTGCACTCACTCAATATGCCAGCAAATTTGGAAAACTCAGCAATGGCCACAAGACTGGAAAAGGTCAGTTTTCATTCCAATCCCAAAGAAAGGCAATGCCAAAGAATGCTCAAACTACCGCACAATTGCACTCATCTCACATGCTAGTAAAGTAATGCTCAAAATTCTCCAACTAGGCTTCAGCAATATGTGAATGGTGAATTTCCAGATTTTCAAGCTGGATTTAGAAAAGGCAGAGGAACCAGAGATCAAATTGCCAACATCCGCTGGATCATGGAAAAAGAGAGTTCCAGAAAAACATCTATTTCTGCCTTATTGACTATGCCAAAGCCTTTGACTGTGTGGATCACAATAAACAGTGGATAATTCTGAAAGAGATGAGAATACCAGACCATCTGACCTGCCTCTTGAGAAACCTGTGTCAAGAAGCAACAGTTCGAACTGGACATGGAACAAGAGACTGGTTCCAAATAGGAAAAGGAGTACATCAAGGCTGTATAGTGTCACCCTGCTAATTTAACTTATATGCAGAGTATATTATGAGAAATGCTGGGCTGGAGGAAACCAGCTGGAATCAAGATTCTCAGGAGAAATATCAGTAACCTCAGTATTGCAGATGACACCATGCTTATGGCAGAAAGTGAATTAGAACTAAAGAGCCTCTTGATGAAAGTGAAAGAGGAGCATGAAAAAGTTGTCTTCGAGCTCAACATTCAGAAAACGAAGATCATGGCATCCAGTCCCATCACTCCACGGCAAATAGATGGGGAAACAGTGGAAACAGTGTCAGACTTTATTTTTCTGAGCTCCAAAATCACTGCAGATGGTGATTGCAGCCATGAAATTAAAAGACGCTTACACTTTGGAAGGAAAGTTACGATCAACTAGACAGCTTGTCTCTGTTATGACCAACCTAGACAGCATGTCTTCTTAATTAAAGCAGAGACATTACTTTGCCAACAAAGGCCTGTCTAGTCAAGGCTATGGTTTTTCCAGTGGTCATGTATGGATGTGAGATTTGGACTGTGAAGAAAGCTGAGCACTGAAGAGTTGATGCTTTTGAACTATGGTGTTGGAGAAGACTCTTGCAAGTCCCTTGGACAGCAAGGAGATCCAACCAGTCCATCCTAAATGAGATCAGTCCTGGGTGTTCATTGGAAGGACTGATGTTGAATTTGAAACTCCAATACTTTGGCCACCTAATACGAAGAGCTGACTCATTGAAAGGACCCTGATGCTGGGAAAGATTGAGGGCAGGAGAAGAAGGGGACGGCAGAGGATGAGATGGTTGGATGGCATCACTCACTCGATGGACATGGGTTTGGTTGAACTCTGGGAGATGATAATGGACTGGGAGGCCTGGCGTGCTGCGGTTCATGGGGTTGCAAAGAGTCAGACACAGCTGAGTAACTTAATTGAACTGATATAGGGTAGGAAAATTACAGCCTAAAAGAATAACATAATATTAATTAAATTAATCCTAAAATCCCTATCCAAAAGATTATTCAAAAAGAACAGAGTGAAAAATAACAGTCTAGAAATTGATGAAACATATATTGTAGTAAGCTATAAGATCATATGATGATGGTAAGCTAATATATATCAGGTGCTTTAAAAGTATCATTTTATTTTCTTATATATCATTGTATTTCAAACTCCAAACTATAAAGCTTCTCAATGTCATCATCCGTATTTGGTGTACACCAAGAAACTATATGTTAGTTGCTCAGTCACGTTTGACTCATTGAGACCCTATGGACTGTAGTCCACGAGGTTCCTTTGTCCTTTGGATTCTCCAGGCAAATGGTTTAGTCTAAAATGGCAAGAATGAGAGGATTTAACTAGAAAGTCATATAAGAAAAAAGATGCAATGACTTTCTTTGTATGTTTCACAGAGTAAAACGGAGGTAAGTCAGGAGATACATAAGGCGATGTGACAATATCACACTAGTTATTAATAATATAAAATTTATGGATTGCCATTTATTTAGTGAAATTAAGCCTAATGTCTGAATCAAAATGCAAGTTATTATTCCACTTAATGTGTCTGACAGAGCCCTTTTGTAATAGCACAAAATACATCAGTATACTATTATTATATCAAGAATCTTAAAATTTCTAACATTTAATACATTTCAATATATCACAAAAACTAATATGAAAATTTCCTTTGTGTGAAAATCTACTGTGGTAAGATGGAAAATCACTGATTTTAAAATAAGACATTAATTTTTAAATTCAATTATATTTTTACTACAGTATATAAATAAATGACTTTCTTTATTGCAAATCACCAAGTTTAAAATATATGTTTGTCTTGTCATACACCAGAGAAAATCTGCAGTCATACAGATTTTAATAAGAAATATATAGGAAATTTAGAGAAGGATAAATATCAGTTTTGAACAAACAGTGATGTCAGAGGTTAAGACCAAATGTTTAATTGTAAAGGGAATTACAATTCACTGTTTCTAAACAGTGAATGAACTCTCAAATGCACTGCAAATACCATTCAGAAATACACAAGCAGCACCTACTCACATTTTTCCCCTCCTCCAACTTTCCCGCAAACACAGTATATTCACTGGAAAGGATAAAGAGCTTTCAGTGGCTTATATGTTTTTGTTTTGTTTTATCCTTAAGGAAAGCAATGCTAAAACATCTCTTTCTAATTCAGCAGCACAAATCTTCAACAGATAAGACCTTGTAATGCCTTCTTTGGTAATCTTCAGTATCGAAAAACATATAGAACAATATTTATAATTTCTTTATCCACAAGATTTACAACAGCTTTCACATATATAAACTCACCAAATCAGTGCTGAGCATTAGTGTCTGTGTAATACACCTGAGATTAGAACAAAGAAATCTAATCAAGAAGAGCCTGACCAAATCCACATCTACATGTTCATTGGATTTTTAGCCCAAGTTCCTACTATCTGTTTACAAAAGCTAACAAATGTTGCAAATAGACAATGCTGTTTGCAAAATAAATTATTCTTTATTCCCAGTGAATATTTTATTAACAATTCTTTCAAATGAATACATTTCATTAAGAAGTTGACTAAACACTAAATACTGAATGTAAATCCTAGTTTTAAATACAGTGAAATCAATACTTAGTGATATCGGTAAATAAGGAATGTACTAACTAACAAAACCTCTCAGCCTATGAAGGTTCAGATATTTGCTAAACATGCAAACTGTAGGATTAGGAAGAATAGTAACATGGTTTTTCATAAATACTGATGATGATTTCTTCTCCAAATTATGAAAAATAAGGAATCAGAATGTGGAAAAAATCTGGCTAACATGAAACTGTAAGTCTTAAGCAAAGCAACATACAAACAAAAATCCCAAGCACACGTTGAATAATTCTGAACATTAAGGAAGATCTTTTGGGTGGAAATGAAATACATGGGGCTGGGTCAGAAGTGAACTTTCACCTCTCCCCAACTTTGAGGCAAAGCCACCAGAAGGATTCTGAATAGATTTTTCTCCTTTCTCTAACAACAATAAATACAACAAAAATATTCTGAAGGCAGAAACTCACCTCACACACTTATGTTTCAAAATTCTTATGAAAAAACCACATTTTAAAAAAATCACAGGAAACAAGTGATAAAGGCTATACCAAAGAATACTGTATATTTGGATAAAAACTGTATATGTGTCATGAAATTATAAAAGACATGTCCAACATTCTATTTTATTTGTTCAGCTCAACCTCAAAATACATTATTGAGGTTAATAAAATTTTCCCACCTATAAAAAAAGTTAATACAAAGTATTTATGTATTTTCAGAACCACACAGCAACTCTTTTGAAATAGATTAAAACCAAAGAAATAAAGTTCTAAACATCCACCTTGCTGCTGCTGCTACCGCTAAGTCGCTTGAGTTGTGTCCAATTCTGTGTGACCCCATAGACGGCAGCCTACCAGGATCCCTCGCCCTGGGATTCTCCAGGCAAGAACACTGGAGTGGGTTGCCACTTCCTTCTCCAATGTATGAAAGTGAAAGGTGAAAGTGAAGTTGCTCAGTCCTGTCTGACTCTTAGCGACCCCATAGACTGCAGCCTACCAGGCTCCTCTGCCCATGGGATTTTCCAGGCAAGAGTACTGGAGTGGGGTACCATTGCCTCCTCTGAGCATCCACCTTGATCCTTCCTCAAATCATTAAACAAGAAAGCTGTGAAATAAAAACTGTCAAGGTGATGGTTGAGAAATACATATTGTGACATGCTTAAAAGATAAATATCAATCAGTGATTAATTTCATCTATTCATTCAACAAAAATAAATTGATCGTTAAAGGAAGTGCCCAAGACTGTTCCAGGTTGTGGGTATTCAATGGTCATAAAACACTGACTCATGACCTTATGGAATTTATAACATAAATGGGAGAAAGGAATACACATTAAGAACAATTAAATATGCAAGTGGTTAACTAACCCCCAGATAATCATGGACTATGAAAGAAAAAAGAAATGAAAAAAAAAAAAAAAAAAAGATTCTTTGAGAGAACACAGCATAGTTTCACAAACTGAAGCCTGAACAAATGTCTGTCTCTGGTTTATCCAAGGAAGTTGAGAGTGTTTAAAATGATTTTAACAAGATTGTTTTTAGAGTTACTAAAACACAATTTTAAAATCTTATAGAGCTCAATGTTATTTAAAATAATTTCATTAAGTCTTGCTCAAATTCTCATTAGAAGAAGCTTTCAAAAATGTATTGTTATAAACAGACATTGACTTTAATCAATAAGTTGTTGAAGAACAGAGCAAAAAGGATGATTACATTCATAATTGGCTTTCTATGATTCATGCCAAAAAAATGAAGGGATAAACTACAATATTGATCTCACTTCAATCAAACCATATCATTTTACAAGTATGTTTAAACAAATTTGATAGAAATGCTGACATTTGTAAACAAATGATTTTCAGATCTTTGATTTAATTTGCAAAAAATATATACCTAATAATACCAGATCCCAATGCCTAGTACTATGCTTAGCATATATTACTGAATAAGTGTCTTTCTATGGCTGATTTTCTGCACTAATGAAAGCTGTTATTTTGGTCCTACAGCTTTGCTCAGATGGCCTATAAATCTTATTTCAGAAATACACTGAGAATTTGTCACAGAAATTCTGAACTTTTGGAAAAAGATAATTTACATAAAGATGCCTAGAGATTTGAATTGTCAAAGGCATTTCTTTATTTCAATGGTCTCAAAGAAGAGGTCATATCACAGAACGAGGCCTTGAGAACACAAGCAATTTTCACATATGTAATAATCTCTGCCATATTTAATTTCACATGACACAAATTAATGCAGTGTTATTTAGGGGGGAAACTGGGAAATAAGTGACATCTTTATAAATGATAAGTTGCTGGTATGTTATTTAGTTTATAGTATTTTAAGATACCACATTGCCATGAATATCATGGCACATGCTTCTGGTTTTCTAAGATAGGGAAATATATTTTTTAAAGTATATACTAAAAAGGGATTCATCTGTAGTCCCTTAGATAATTCACAGTCTCATAAATTGCTCTTTTTAAAAACATAAGCATTTAAACCATATTTGTTTTCTCACATTATAATATCTGGATAAATGAATTTTAACTATTAAGTCTAAGGACAAACTGGGCTATAAACTGGTCTACAAGACAAAACAGAAGACCAAGTGAGGCTGAATTAAAAGTGGTCTTCACTGAAGCAAAAAAGTAACACAAGTAAGAATAACTGCACAGATAGGATTCATGAAGAGCCGAAGTTTCTTTTCTTCAGTGTTTGTGGTCCCCTGATCAGTTACTGTAGAGAAAATATAAGCCCACTGGAATAATATTTGCACTTTTTAAAAAGTGGTGAACTGCATAATTATAGCGTTTTCTATGTTTTATGGGCCTGTTTACCATAACACTAAATCGATTAAAGCAAGTTTTGCCAAGAAAAAGGATTTAAAACAAGCCAAAACATTTTTGAAAACTTCTAACAAACATTATTAAAATATTCAAAAACACTCAAACTCTTCATTTGGGAAATATCATCTGATGTGAACATCTTATTATTATTTGTAAGCTAATACAATTTATTTATCTATCTACTCAGTCATTAATTCAACAAACAGCTGTTGATTTTTATTATATGCCAAGAAATAAGCTTTATTCTCTGCAAGATGAATATGAGTGTAATGAATATAAATGTCATGTTTCCTATCCAAGGCTATCTATTCATGAACAACCTTCTCAAACTTTTTAAGTAGTAGTCTTCTTCTGTATTAAATGAGGATAATAATTTGAATCTCCTTCATAGGAATTAAGTCAATTGTCAAGCATAGTGACAGGAACATAATAAGTGCTTGATCAAAGTTATACATCCAGTAAATTTCAATACTGACTGAGTTTTAAGTGAATATGAGAATTATACACAAAATAATTCCTAGTAGATTAGATGGTATAAATAAAGCTGTAGAACATCATCTTGGGGCCTGGGAGGTTTACACATGCATCCAGTAAAAAAGCTACCTGCTTCCATGCCGCCCCAAACTCTCACACTCCTCTAATCTGAGCCCACTAATTGTCTTGATGTCTACTATGTAGTACCTTATGTTTGTGGTCTCCACTTCAGTATAAATATCCTTTGGTTTTCACACTTTTTTTTTAGATCATACTTATGTCCTTTTCTGTGTTTCCACTGTTTAATGATGCCTTTTCAGATAACCTTGATTTCAGAACCACTTTGATCAACCCTCTTCCATAATCCAGAGCCATAGCCTCTAGCCTCAGTAATTTCCATTACCACCCACTTCTCCAGTTGATTTAAATTGAAATTAACACAGAAATTAATTTAGGAAATGGCACGAGGTCTACTTTTGCTATAGTTACAGGTATAAGGCAAGAAATAATACATGCTACTAGTGAAAATATATAATAATTTATGTTAAAGAGAGGTCTGGGTTTGATTTTTACTTCATTAAACAAATAAATACTGAGTTCCTACACACCATCCAAAACCTGGAGCATAGCAGTAAACTAACAGAAAAAAATATCTAACCTCATGAAGCCTAACTTCTGATTGGGGGAGATAGAAAATGAACCATAAATTTATGTTGTGTTCATTAATGGTAAGTATAATGGCAAAAATATAACAGACTGCAGTGTTTGGTCCTGACGTTAATCTTTCTGATTATAGTGCAAGTGTCTGATGCTAAACTTTTGATTTTGAGGTGCTCATTTCAAAAGACAGTCATCTTCAATAAACATATTCCCCAGGTGTGTGACATAATCAGATAAGGAACTAGGCCACCCTCATCCATTAAGATCCCTCTAGAAAAACCTTGGTAATCTAGAAAACCAACTGCTTGAGTGACCCTGCGGCTGCTTTCCTGGACCCTAATTCCCAATTTTATAGTTCAACTTAGCCAATAAAGTGAACACAGGGATACTAATAAAGGCAGAACCCCAGGTCCATGTTGCCCTCTGTCTCCTACAATCTTCCTGTGTGGCTCCTGCATGTACTGTGTGCCCTGGAAGACCTCTGAGCAATAAATTTCATTCTTCAGAGTCCCTTGATGTTTTTGCTGAGTTGATTCCTCAGATAACAGGAAGAAGCACGAGGCCCTTCCAGCCATGACAATGGCCCAGTGGCAGAAATGTCTGTGGGGCTAACTATAAATAATACATGCTCAAGTGAATGTCTCTGGTCTTCCTAGTTGAGAGCACGACCATCAGTAGGCTTGAGACACAGGGAACACAGACTCTGAGGGACAAGGAGGTGTTTCAGATGAGATGCATTGAGACCTTTGCATGGAGTCTCGATTTGGTCATAATTGCACATGAAGAAAAATAATCTGCGTGAGATGAGCAGGACAGATTTGAGAGAATTTACAGTGAAAAAATGGTAAAACAAACAAAAAAACAAGATGCTAATTGTAATCGACCAGATAAGAAGAAATGACAATGTTAACAAAGAAAAACAGAGCCTTGCAGGAAAAAATCTATTTCTGCTTTATTGACTATGCCAAAGCCTTTGCTGTGTGGATCACAATAAACTGTGGAAAATTCTGAGAGAGATGGGAATACCAGACCACCTGACCTACCTCTTGAGAAACCTATATGCAGGTCAGGAAGCACCAGTTAGAACTGGACATGGAAAAACAGACTGGTTCCAAATAGGAAAAGGAGTACGTCAAGGCTGTATATGGTCACCCTGCTTATTTAACTTCTATGCAGAGTACATCATGAGAAATGCTGGGCTGGATGAAGCATAAGCTGGAATCAAGATTGCTGGAGGAAATATCAATCACCTCAGATATGCAGATGACACTACCCTTATGGCAGAAAGTGAAGAGGAACTCAAAAGCCTCTTGATGAAAGTGAAAGAGGAGAGTGAAAAAGTTGGCTTAAAGCTCAACACTCAGAAATCGAAGATCATGGCATCTGGTCCCATCACTTCATGGGAAATAGATGGGGAAACAGTAGAAACAGTGTCAGACTTTATTTTGAGGGGCTCCAAAAGCACTGCAGATGGTGATTGCAGCCATGAAACTAAAAGACACTTACTCCTTGGAAGGAAAGTTATGACCAACCTCGATAGCATATTGAAAAGCAGAGATATCACTTTGTGAACAAAGGTCCATCTAGTCAAGGCTATGGTTTTTCCATTGGTCATGTATGGATGTGAGAGTTGGACTATGAAGAAAGCTGAGTTCCTAAGATTTGATGCTTTTGAACTGTGGTGTAGGAGAAGATTCTTGAGAGTCCCTTGGACTGCAAGGAGATCCAACTGGTCCATTCTGAAGGAGATCAGTCCTGGGTGTTCATTGGAAGGAATGATGCTAAAGCTGAAACTCCAGTACTTTGGCCACCTCATGTGAAGAGTTGACTCATTGGAAAAGACTCTGATGCTGGGAGGGACTGGGGGCAGGAGGAGAAGGGGAGGCAGAGGATGAGATGGCTGGATGGCATCACTGACTAGACAGACATGAGTTTGGGTGAACTCCAGGAGTTGGTGATGGACAGGGAGGCCTGCTGTGCTGTGATTCATGGGGTTGCAAGAATTAGACATGACTGAGTGACTGAATTGAACTGATTAACTTTCAATAGTGAGAAGAAAGGGTAGGATGGTGTCAAAGTTGATAGGAATGGCTGTATTAGTAGCAGAGAATGGAAAACTCAGGAGTTTTCAAAATGGTGGGAAAAGAGACAAAGATAAGTTCACTTTAAGTTTTTATATACATAAAGACTCAGTAACTACTTAGCCCTTAAACTTCAAGTGCTTGTGTAAATCAATCTTGGGCGACATGTGATAATCACCTGAATTAAAAATAATACATGAAGTACAACAGTTGTAAAAAGTTGCCATTAAGAATGTGATGCAAATGTTCATAGCAGCAATAGTCATAGCCAAAAATGAAAACAAAACAAATGTTCACCAACTGATGAATGATAAACAAAATGCAGAAGATCCTTCAGCAATAACTAGAAATGAAGTGACAAAAACTTTTAGAACTTGATATATGTAGTTATTGCATATCATGATGATTGTATTAAATGCCAGATAAGTGTTAAGTTTTAAATGGCTGACTTTATGTGACTTTCACCTCAGTAGAAAAATAAAAATAAAAAAGTACCAATACATACTATATATGAACATTGAAAACACCGTGCCAAGTAAAAGAAGCCAGTTTGTAAGATATAATATACTCTATTATTCTATCTATATTAAATATACAGACAGTCACATCCATAGAGAGAAAGTAGATTAGTGGTTGCTTAGCACTTGGGAACTGAAAAAAAAATGGTGAATGACTGCTAATAGTTATAGATTTTCTATGGTGGTGATGAAAATATTCTAAATTCTGTGTGATGACACTTGCTCAATTCTGTGAACATATGAAAAAATCACTGAATTGTGTATTTTATGAGGATAGATTTTACTGCATGTGAACTACGTTTAAATAAAGCTATTTCTTCCAGTTGCCAAGGAAGACAATCTATACAGGGAGGTATTTCTGAAACTTTTTTGACCATGACTCTCTAGAAATAAATACATTTTTACTTAACGCAATACAAAGTCTCTCTCTCTCTCTCTCTCACACACACACACACACACACAGAGACAGTGGAAAGAAGCCTCTCCAACTAATACTGATGCTCACTATATGAGGTTTATTCTATTGTTGTATATTAAAATAATTCTAATCTCAATCCTTTAGATTGACTTTCTAAATCAATCATCAATCATAATCTACAGATTAAAAACAACAACAACAACACAATTCTATAAAAGATAAGAAAGCTGAGGGTTATCTTCAGAAGCAGATTCATTTGGAGGAGAAGGGGTAAAAATAGAAGAAGGGATTGTGAAGGGAAAAGAGAGTTAAAGAAGCAGGAGGAGAATCATGGTTATACTTTACAAAATCAGATGGAATGAAGGGGATCATGAAAGAACTAGCAATTAATATCAAGTAATGTAGAATTTTCACTGAGGATGAAGAGAGAAAAAGACCTATAACTTAGTGCTACAGGCTAAATGTTTGTGTCTCCTTTCCCCTCAAATCCATATGTTGAAATCTAATTCCAAATATGATAGTATTTGCAGGTGGGAAGTCTTTGGGAGGTGATTAAATCATTAGGGCAAAGCTTTCACACATGGGATTAGTCCCCTAATAAAGATTCCAGAGATGATTTTTCCACCTATACCGCTAATACCATGAGACACTACAGCAAAAAGATGGCCATCTATGAATCAGAAACCAGGTTCTCATCAAACAACAAACTTACCAGCACCTTGATCTTAGACTCTCTACTTGCCAGAACTACGAGAAACAAACTTCTGTCGTTTATAAATCACCCCATCCATGGTATATAACTGCTATAGCAGTCCAAACGGACTAAGACATTTAGTTGATAGATCTGCATTAATATATTACAGGGGGACTAATATGAACTCTGGAAAAATTCTTTTTTACCGAGTCCTGACTTATTATCACTTGTTCAGTTTATAACCATTGTATAATTTCTCAATTCCTCAGAGCTTCAACTGTGACTCTGAACAATTATTTCAGAATTCCTTTCTTCTACTGCTTCCATGTAAAAGAATTGGTTTTATAGTATAGTTAAAAGAACGAAAAACAGGAATTTAAACCCACAAACGATAAAGAATAAATTTAGTTTCAAATTATCAGTATGATTTGATGGAAAAGTAGCAGCAGAAAATAGATTGAAGGGTATTGTAGACAGATTTTAGAAATTATAATTGCTACTGTTTTGTTTTCTTTGCTTATTTGCTGGATAATTCGTAAAGTGTTTATAAATATTTGGTATGGGGCCATGCAAAAAGATTCAAAATGAAAGGAGTTAAGTTTACATATTGATAGGAAAGGAAGTTTCAAACAAAATCAGATCATATACTAATATAATTAGGTAGATTAGAAGATAAATGGAAAGTGAATGAGGAAAAATATAAGGCACCATAATAAGAAGAAAAATCACAACAAAACAAATTAATAATTAGACTTAATTTACTTACTGCCTTGAAAAGAATGGTGTATGGGAATCATCAGTTAATTCAATAGAGATTTCAGACGGGGCTAAGAATTATCAATCTACTTGGATAATTAGAAGGTAGAAGAACATAGGGTCTTGTCCTTAAATTTTAATATACTTTTCTTCCTAATGAGTGGCTACTGATACCAGTGATAGTACAAATTGAGCTGTGACTTCAATAGTGTGAAGACTGCAGATACTCTGCCTATTTTCCCTACCTATGAATATATTTGCTTAACTATTTTTAGCACTTACCTATAGGGGTCTTTGGAGGAAGGAGTGATGAAGATCAGAGTAGGTTACCTAGTGGCCCCTAAAATATCCCATGACATTGATCTTGCTTGAAGTGATTTTGAAATGAGTGCACTAGTTAAACATGCATTTTAGTATTTACTCTGTCACTGAATTAACTGTATGATTTTGACTAATTATTCTACTTCTCTGAGCCTTAGTTCCCTCATTTGGAAAATTACAAAGCTGATGAACTCAAAGGTCATTTAAAGTTGCAAAATTTGTTAGATTTTTATTCTATAATTTTTGGTGTCTTGCCGGACATTTTAGATTAATTGCTAGCATCTGACAAGCTGCTTCTCTGCTTCAGGAATCTATTTCCTTCTCATTAAACATGGTAAATGAATAATTAAGAATGTTGTCCAAGCTTAGAGTTCAAGTAGAATAGGTAGCGGATAAAATACAGGCAGTTCCATATTCTATGAGTTAAAATGTCATATTTCTGTTGAGCAAATAGATCATATTTACTCATATAAAGAACTCATTTCTTTAATAAAAAGGAGAACACATGTATTACTAATGATAGTAAACATATAATTTTATATGAACTTATTTTTAAAATATCCTTTAAGAACAAAAATTTCTCACATAAAGTGTCAAAATTGCATTTATAAATAATATTTAATTTTATTTATTAACCGTACATGTCTTACCATGATCAGACACAGTAAAACTATTGAGTCTATGCCAAAACACATTTTGTTAAATCTCTTTTAACAGATATCAAGAGAAATCGTTCATATTAAAAAAAAACAAACCTTAAAATAGTAGATCCAGCCCTACTAGGAAAAAAAGCTGCAGACGTTTTTCTGAAATGCAAATTTTCCTTCCTGTTACACATATTGAAGGAAAATTTCTATGTTGAAATCCTAACCCTCAGCATCTCAGAATGTGACTATATTTGGAGATAGGATCTTTACAAATATAATCAAGTTAAAATGAAGCTACTAGGATAGAGTGAAATCAAATATGACTGATGTCCCTAGAAGAGAAAATGTGGACACAGAGACAAAACATAGAGGGGACATTCCATGAAGAGAAACAGAGAAGAAAACCATCAATAAGTTAAAGAGAGGCCTAGGACAGGTCCTTCCCTCACAGAACTTAGAGGAAAAGAATTTTGGGGATAACTTGTTCCCAGATTTGTGGTCTCCAGAACTGAAGAGAAAATAACTTTCTGTTGTTCAAGCTACTAACTAACTATGTGATACTTTATTACAGCAGCCCAGGGAAAATAATTGGAAGGATTGATGCTGAAACTGAAACTGCCACACTTTGGCCACATGATGCAAAGAACTGACCATCTATAAAGACCCCGATGCTGGGAAAGATTGAAGGCAGGAGGAGAAGGGGATGAAAAGAGGATGAAATGCTTGGATTTCATCACCGACAAATGGAGATGAGTTTGAGTAGATTCTGGGAGCTGATGATGGACAGGGAGGCCTGGCGTGCTATGGTCCATGGCGTTGCGAAGAGTAGGACACAACTGAGCGACTAACTGAACTAAAGTGATCATCAAGAGTGCCAAAATAATATATGATTAAATATAAATTATAAGTCTTTACTCAGAACACTAATAAGAGTTAGGGTCATCTTATGAGTAATAAATAAATTCTCAAGATGGTAAGCCTGAGCTTAGAATTAATAAACCACAGGATAGATGAAATGACAAGATAAAAGCAAACATTATGATATATAATAAAAAATAATTTCTAAAGTCAACCTTACTGAGAAGTAAACTAATAATTCCTATTTATTTGGTAGATTTATGAGACTTGTATACTGTAATTTATAATTTCCATAAAGTAGAAATGGAACAATTGTTAGTATGTTCTATAACAGAAAGAAACATGCAGAAAATATCTGCTTTCTGTGTAAGGAATTAACTAATAACTATTTAGAATAAGGCTATGAAAATTTCAGGTACTCAAAAATCTACCCATTTCCTTGAATCATCTGTTTTAAAAAAAAAGAGAGCAGTAAATTACTTGTTTTTCCTTTGAAGAAAATATGTATCAAGAAATCTAATGTACCTAGAGGTAAATGAGATTATAAATGAGATATACGTTGAAATAATTGAATATTGATAATTAAAATATCTATCTCATCCAGAACATGTATTCTTTTCTTGACATTTTTCTCAGTAAGAATAATGACAACAAAATATGTTCTTTTAAAATTATTTTTAAATCGCATTGTTAAATAAGACAAGCAGAATTATTTTTTTCTTTTATCTATTGCCAAAGAAGGTATTCAACATGGAGCACTGCATACCAATAGAAATGAGTCTTGAATGGCAGAATTAATTCTCCCTGGATGGCAAAAAAGTTGATATAAAACCTTAGAATGTATGTACTGATCAGTATTATTAATAAAGTATACTATATTCCTTAAGCACCTTGAAAGTTAAAAGGTGCCATATTCATTTATCTATATGGTACTATATCTTTCTCAATTTTTTTAAAGTTATTAGCAACAGAGGTTATCATGACATTTCATCTAAAAGAAAACTGGTACAACCATAAATAAATCAAAGAGTCTGTATTTTAGTGTCAGTGAAAACAAAACTATGACTGGAGAACAAATAGGCATATCTGTTTCCCACTGTCTTATTGTCACAGTAAAAGAGATCCATGGATAGCAAGTCTAAGTGTGGAGGCCATGTGAAATCAGTCAGATGAAGATAAAAGACTTATTGAGGTTCTTATGAAGCAGTAGATTACAGCCCTTCCTTATGAAGGGGTAGATTACTAATCAGGAGATTAGTAGATTAATCTCCTAAAGATTACTTTCTTTAAAGTAAGGTTTAAAAAAACAAGGCAAAAAGCAGTGGGATCCAAAATATTGGACATATTTGGTAGGACTGGTTTTCTCAATCCCTACACACTTAGTGACATCCAAAGGCAGGTATCCACCATAATCACTTGACGTGCTCAGATTATCACACCATTTCCCAAAAAAGAAAGCTAACTATCACAACAATTTCAGGATATTTAGAGTCTCCTGGATATTAGAGTCTTCAGGATATTTAGAGTCTCCTGGTCAGTTAAAGGTCAAACATAGTTTATCATTAGTTTTTATTATTTTTACTTTGAAATGTAGGGAAATGACATTATATTACTGTAATTTCTGGATACATAAAAGATACCTTATTAACTATTATAGTTAACATGCATTGTTTCATAAAACAACCATTCACTGTATATCATGTTAATCACTGTGCTAGGCATAATAGATTTAAAACAGCAGAAAGACATATCGAGCATTCTTCCCCAGTTCATACTTCTATTTTGCTTCAGGCAAGTAATCAATAACAATATAGCAGGCTAAGTGTCATAATAGACTTGGAAGGCAAGCCATGGGAGCAGAGAGAGGGCTCTCTAATCTTCCCTTCCCAGGGAAGAAGTAATAGCACAGGAGGATATAATGAGTCTTGAAGCTGAATCTTGAAAGATAATTAGGAGTTTGTCATGTGAATCAGAGGGGTATGGTTAAGGATCAAAGAAAAAGGAGAGAATGCCATACAGACAGAATAGGCATGAATGAACACAGCACTCGCAAATGGTAACACATACATCATATATCATATTCAGTTCAACAATTCCATCAAAGCTCATTTTTGTTCTATAAAACTAGAATAAAAATAACATAATTATGATTATGTGTAACTATCCCATTATTTCCTCTTTAGGTCAGTGGACTATATACCCTAATATGGACATAAGCAAATAAGGAAGAAAGACACAAATATTTTACTCTTGCTTTTCTTGTTTCCAACATTTTTAGTCACACTTTCATCCCCTTATGGTACTGCCAAAAAAAAGTAACACATAACAAATATGTCCACACATTGACTACAAAATATTACAAGGCATGAACATTTGTGCTGGAAAAATCTACTGCCAGTGTGTCAGATGCACTGACTATTAGTAGACAAGAAAGAGCCAAATTCAGCCTAATAACACTAAATGCCATGCTGGGTGCAAGCCAAGGTTTTATTTTTAAACTTTTTCATTTTCTAATTTTTATTTAAGTATTCAGCTAGGCCATAAACAAAAGCAGCTTATATTGGCAAAGGGAGAACAACTTACAGAAGACTTTCAAGTCACCACACAAAAATTAAAGGAAATTAAACCAGTTGTACTGTCTCATGTTTCTACAAATAGATTATTTTAATTTTTAATCAAAATATAAAATATGGAATTTATATATGGAGAAAGTGCCAATGGTTAGGGATGATGGTGGTGGTGGCAATTACAAGAAGCTAAAGAGAGTTTATGTTGTACAAAAGACAGCATTAAATGGATTATGCAATCTGTCTCATTTATGCTACGTATAACACAGTACGTCATGATAATAATCCCGAATATGACGAAGCAGTTATCCTGCACCAGGACTTGTGCTAACCATTACTCGCACTTAATTTGCAATATGATTATTATGTACACATAGTATGCTCCTTCGGAGAAGGCCATGGCACCCCACTCCAGTACTCTTGCCTGGAAAATCCCATGGATAGAGGAGCCTGGTAGGCTGCAGTCCATGGGGTTGCTAAGAGTCAGACACAACTGAGCAACTTCACTTTCACTTTTCACTTTCATGCATTGGAGAAGGAAATGACAACCCACTCCAGTGTTCTTGCCTGGAGAATCCCAGGGACAGGGGACCTGGTGGGATGCCATCTATGGGGTCACACAGAGTCGGACACGACTGAAGTGACTTAGCAGCATCAGCAGTATGCTCCTTTAATGCTTATGATAACCTGAGGGGTATTAGAATCTGCCTTTCTCAATGAGAAAAGAAGAAAGTTCAAGTCCACTCAGAAAGTTCAAGTCATCCGCCACTGTTCAAGGCACTTTGAAACTTTATAAGACACTTGAATAGGTCAAATACTTCCTTTAGGACCTAGAAATAGTACCTGTTTCAGCAAGAAGCTTAATATGATCCATTTTTAAAATAAAAAGATTATATTGGAGGAAATTTGAGATTTTTTGAAACACAATTGGATAATAACAATAATTTCTCCAAGCAATTTTATACACAGTGAATCTATGCAGATAGATAGGTACCTAGGAAAAAAAGAGAGTTCTATCTTATCTCTGGTGCTGGTAAAAGACAGTAGGACTAAAAGCAATATTATCTAGTAGAGCTTTACCAAAGGGCTAAACACCAGTCTCACAGTGCTACTTTTTTCCACTCAGCTTCTAAAATGGTCATCAAATATAGACTGGGAAAGTCCATGAAGAAAGGAGCTATAAACACAAAAGAAAAATGATTTAACAATATTAGAGTTCTATCAAAGCTCCATTCAACCAGACTATCATCATATTTTGTAACCAGAAATTTAAATATGTTGTGATGGGAAAGAATATAAATCAATAACATCAAACCTGAAATAAAGAGGGATACTTTAATAAAACTCAAGATATATATTGTGACATTCTCCAAACTTAGGGCACTTTTTAAATCAATTTCACAAGCCATTAAATCAAAGGTGCCATTTTTACCCATTAGTTTCCCACAAGATTTTACAATAAAGATCCATATTACCTCATCTGTTTTGTAAATATTGCCATCCAGGCAATCTGTTAATCCATTCGCATGAAAAAGTGCTGGACTCAATCACAGTTTCTTTAAGATTTTTTTAATTAAAAAAAAAAAAGACTACTAAAAATTAAATCAATGATTCAAGGCAAAATAAGCAAAGTATATATACAGACATATATACTTTTATTCTAAAGAAACCTCACTCTGTGACAGATTCCAAAAGTTACTATTCAAGTGCTCTTATTAACTGCAACTTTGGGGACCTACAGCACTTTAGCATTACACAGAAAAATGCAGTCAGCCGACTAGGTAATTTTTCATTGGTGATAATTTAAAAATGCCTGTTAGACAGCTTTATCCATTGGAACAGGCAGTGCATCATTCAGCTCAGTTCAGTTCAGTCCAGTTCAGTCATTCAGTCATTTCCAACTCTTTGCGACCCCATGAATCACAGCATGCCAAGCCTCCCTGTCCATCACCAACTCCCAGAGTTCACTCAGACTCACGTCCATCGAGTCAGTGATGCCATCCAGCCATCTCATCCTCGGTCATCCCCTTCTCCTCCTGCCCCCAATCCCTCCCAGAATCAGAGTCTTTTCCAATGAGTCAACTCTTTGCATGAGGTGGCCAAAGTACTGGAGTTTCAGCTTTAGCATCATTCCTTCCAAAGAAATCCCAGGGCTGATCCCCTTTAGAATGGACTGGTTGGATCTCCTTGCAGTCCAAGGGACTCTCAAGAGTCTTCTCCTACACCACAGTTCAAAAGCATCAAATCTTAAGCACTCAGCTTTCTTCACAGTCCAACTCTCACATCCATACATGACCACAGGAAAAACCATAGCCTTGAATAGACAGACCTTTGTTGCAAAGTAATATCTCAGCTCTTCAATATGCTATCTAGGTTGGTCATAACTTTTCTTCTAAGAAGTAAGTGTCTTTTAATTTCATGGCTGCAGTCACCATCTGCAGTGATTTTGGAACCCAAAAATAAAATCTGACATTGTTTCCACTGTTTCCTCATCTATTTGCCATGAAGTGATAGGACCGGATGCCATGATCTTCGTTTTCTGAATGTTGACCTTTAAGCCAACTTTTCACTCTCTACTTTCACTTTCATCAAGAGGCTGTTTAGTTCCTCTTCACTTTCTGCCATAAGGGTAGTGTCATCTGCATATCTGAGGTACTTGATATTTCTCCGAGCAATCTTGATTCCAGCTTGTGTTTCTTCCAGTCCAGCGTTTCTCATGATGTACTCTGCATAGAAGTTAAATAAATAGGATGATAAAACACAGCCTTGATGTACTCCTTTTCCCATTTGGAACCTGTCTGTTGTTCCATGTCCAGTTCTAACTGTTGCTTCCTGACCTGGATATAGGTTTCTCAAGAGGCAGGTCAGGTGGTCTGGTATTCCCATCTCTTTCAAAAATTTCCACAGTTTATTGAGATCCACACAGTCAAAGGCTTTGGCAGAGTCAATAAACAAGAAATAGATGTTTTTCTGGAACTCTTTTGCTTTTTCCAAGATCCAGCAGATGTTGGCAATTTGATCTCTGGTTCCTCTGCCTTTTCTAAAACCAGCTTGAACATCTGGAAGTTCATGGCTCACGTATTGCTGAAGCCTGGCTTGGAGAATTTTGAGCATTACTTCACTAGCATGTGCTGCTGCTGCTGCTAAGTCACTTCAGTCGTGTCTGACTCTGTGCTACCCCATAGATGGCAGCCTACCAGGCTCCCCCGTCCCTGAGATTCTCTAGGCAAGAACACTGGAATGAGTTGCCATTTCCTTCTCAAATACATGAAAGTGAAAAGTCAAAGTGAAGTTGCTAAGTCGTGTCTGACTCCTAGGGACTCCATGGACTGCAGCCCACCAGGCTCCTCAGCCCATGGATTTTCCAGGCAGGAGTACTGGAGTGGGGTGCCATTGCCTTCTCTGTACTAGCATGTGAGATGAGTGCAATTGTGTGGTAGTTTGAGCATTCTTTGGCATTGCATTTCTTTGGAATTGGAATGAAAACTGACCTTTTCCAATCCTGTGGCCACTGCTGAGTTTTCCAAATTTGCTGGCATATTGAGTGCAGCACTTTCACAGCATCATCTTTCAGGATTTGAAATAGCTCAACTGGAATTCCATCACCTCCACTAGCTTGGTTTGTAGTGATGCATTCTAAGGCCCACTTGACTTCACATTACAGGATGTCTGGCTCTAGGTGAGTGATCACACCATTGTGATTATCTTGGTCTTGAAGATCTTTTTTGTACAGTTCTTCTTTGTATTCTTGCCACCTCTTCTTAATATCTTCTGCTTCTCTTAGGTCCAGACCATTTATGTCCTTTATCGACCCCATCTTTGCGTGATATGTTCCCTTGGTATCTCTAATTTTCTTGAAGAGATCTCTAGTCTTTCCCATTCTGTTATTTTCCTCTATTTCTTTGCATTGCTCACTGAGGAAGCTTTTCTTATCTCTTCTAGCTATTCTTTGGAACTCTGCATTCAGATGCTTATATCTCTCCTTTTCTCTTTTGCCTTTCACTTCTCTTCTTTTCAAAGCTATTGTAAGGCCTCCCTACACAGCCATTTTGCTGTTTTGCATTTCTTTTCCAAGGGGATGGTTTTGATCCCTGTCTCCAGTACAATGTCATAAACCTCAGTCCATAGTTCATCAGGCACTCTATCTATCAGATCTAGGCCCTTAAATCTATTTCTCACTTCCACTGTATAATCATAAGGGATTTGATTTAGGTCATACCTCAATGGTCTAGCAGTTTTCCCTACTTTCTTCAATTTAAGTCTGAATTTGGCGATAAGGAATTCATCATCATCTGAGCCACAGTCAGCTCCTATTCTTGTTTTTGTTGACTGTATAGAGCTTTGCTCCATCTTTGGCTGCAAAGAATATAATCAATTTGATTCAGTGTTGACCATCTGGTGATGTCCATGTGTAGAGTCTTCTCTTGTGTTGTTGGAAAAGGGTGTTTGCTTTTACCAGTGCATTTTCTTGTCAAAACTCTATTAGTCTTTGCCCTGCTTCATTCCATATTCCAGGGCCAAATTTGCCTGTTACTCCAGGTGTTTCTTCCAGTCCCCTATAATGAAAAGGACATCTTTTTTAGGTGTTAGTTCTAAAAGGTCTTGTAGGTAACTTCATCTTCTTCAGTGTTACTGGTTGGGGCATAGACTTGGATTACCGTGATATTGAATGGTTTGCCTTGGAAATGAATAAAGGTCATCCTGTCGTTTTTGAGATTGCATCCAAGTACTGCATTTCAGACTCTTGTTGACCATGATGGCTACTCCATTTCTTCTGAGGGACTCCTGCCTACAGTCGTAGATATAATGGTCATCTGAGTGAAATTCACCCATTCCAGTCCATTTTAGTTTGCTGATTTCTAGAATGTTGACATTCACTCTTGCCATCTCTTGCGGGGAGGAGCAACCCCACATACAAGGATCCGTGGCTGCACGTGTGCACGAGGGCCTAGAGGAGCTATTCCACGTTCAAGGTCAGGAGGGGTGGTGGTGAGGAGATACCCCTCATCCAAGGTAAGGAGCAGCGGCTGTGCTTTGCTGGAGTAGCTGAGAAGATATACCCCACGTCCAAGGTAAGAGAAACCCAAGTAAGACAGTAGGTGTTGCAAGAGGGCATCAGAAGGCAGACACATTGAAACTATAATCACAGAAAACTAGTCAATCCGATCACACTAGGACCACAGACTTGTCTAACTCAATGAAACTAAGCCATGCCTGTGGGGCCAACCAAGACCTGTGGGTCATGGTGGAGAGGTCTGACAATGTGGTCTGCTGGAGAAGGGAATGGCAAACCACTTCAGTATTCTTGCCTTGAGAACCCCATAAACAGTATGAAAAGGCAAAATGATAGGATACTGAAAGAGGAACTCCCCAGGTCAGTGGGTGCCCAATATGCTACTGGAATCAGTGCATCATTAAAATACCCAATTCTGTAGAGGGTACACATTAATAATAAATGGGTTATCTACTTTTACCATCTTATTTTTAACAAAACCACATAGTGAGTCTTTGAATTCTAGCACTTCCTGGTGCCTCATACTTGTGAATCAATGATGTCTTTGTAATGATAAAAAAAAAAGACTGTATCTTGCATTCATTAAGAGTCCATAATGAAAATTTGTTTTAGATATTACATATACATGAGTTCCTCTTATTTAAGGATGAAGTCTTATAGTGTTTGAATGTGTTAAGAATCATTTTATTGTGATAAAAATTGAAGATTATTAAAGGTAAAATGATTTAGGTCATACTCAATATTGAATTATGATGAAATATATCTAAGAAGATAATTTTCATAAACCTTTTACCTAAAAAGATCAGAATATAGGAGCAGATCTCTCTCCCTTCATCTTTATCTCCTCTCTTATTTTATCATTGTTGAACCCACCGGCTTCATCTTGCTACATATAGATTAGAAAATGCAAACTGAAAGCCTTCCTTTAAAGTCTTTTCACAGAAATGTTATAATCAGCTCAGATAGTGCTGGGTGATTGAGTGTTTTAAATATGAGTGAGAGGACATACTTCTAAAGATCAGCAGATTTAACATAAATATTAAAATTTTTTGGTTTCTTGTAAAAAATCTAAAGACCATGAAACACTTGGGCCCATGTTATCATATTGTGAAAACTAGAGGTGAGCAATGACAGCCCTTTCACAACGTGCTTCCTCATTCACCACAAGTTAAAATGTGTATCACTGGGGCAAAGCACCCATTTTCTTAATCCTCTTAACACCCAGTTGCTTTCAATACTAAACTTTACTCTTTTATGTTAACTCCAAGCCCTATAGTCATCTAAGTGTTTTCAGTAAAGCTTTAAGAAAACTTTCCATCTCAAAATAAGGAAAGCCCTTCCCTACTCTTCTCTATATAATAGGCAGAATGATCCTTGGAAACAGGGTAAGTCAAATCCTGTTACTCAAAACTCATTTTCCTTAGATGCAAACTCCTTACTCTGACCCAACCAACGCCCTCAACACACAACTCCCATTTCTATAATTCTCCCATTCCTCAACGCTCATCCATTTGCTCATTCTGCTTTAGTTACATCAATCTCCTTGCTGTTCTTCAATACACTCCTTTCTCAGCCTTCTTTTACTGTTTGTTTCTTCTGTCTGGAATGATCTCCCCCAAGATATTGATCAGAAGTCACTTTTTCATTGAATTATTTTCTGACTATATTCTTTATATTTGCAACCTTTTTCATCCACCCTAATATTTTTCTTTGTATTACTTTTTGATGTATGATATACCATGGTTTTTGACATACGATATTGCATGGGCTTCCCTGGTGGCTCAGATGGTAAAGAATCTGCTTGCAATGCAGGGGACCCAGCCTCAATCTCTGGGTTGGGAAGATACCCTGGAGAAGGAAATGGCAACCCACTCCAGTATTCTTGCCTGGAGAATTCCAAGGACAGAGCAGCCTGGCAGGCTACAGTCCATGGGGTTGCAAAGAGTCGGACATGACCAAGTTATTAACACTTTCATTTTCATTGCAGAGCTTCAGAACAGGCCTCCCAGAGACATATCAACTTGGTATGTGGATTATTTTATGGTAAAGGCAATGGAGACCTTGAGTTTCAAGAGAAATCACTGCACTCCTTTTAACTACCTAGAAGAATTTGTGGGTTTTGTTTTTTCCCCAAAACAGAATTATTACCAGAGAGAAATTTTATTTAAATGATTCCATCTGTATGGCAGAGCAAACATCTAATTACCCAATATCTGTTCTTTTTATTGCACTGTGAATGACCCTCATGTCCTTGAGAATCTCAGGCCCTTATCCCATTCTTTAGCCCAGGATGTCATGTATAGTTCATTTTACCATTCTGTCTCTGAAGCTCTCATGTATATGGGGTTAATGCATGTATGAAATTAAATTTAATTTTCTTGTGTTCATGTCTCATGTCAGTTTTACTCTTAGAACATCCAGTGAAACAGAGTCCCTAAAACCAAGTTCCCCTGCCAAGTTTATGATTAACTTCTCTATTCAAAACTTCATTCCCTTTTTATCTCACCCTTGTTCCCCTTAGGACAGACGAGTATCAAAAGAGAGGGCATTGAAACCAATGTGAACCCTATAAAACACTCCCAGGTACAAAATCTCTTCCATGTTCCTCATTTCTTATTTGCAGAAAAAAGGTTTAAATCTCCTAGGCTTTTGCTGAGTTCCAAAGAGCAGCTACTAAATAGAGAAGTGAGGGAATGCAGAAACAAAGGAAAAGAAGTTAAGCAAGGCAGCTTGAACAGTAGTTCAGCCATTAAATAAGAGTCCTAGTTCCTCCTCAAAAGATACATATAACAATGTGATATATAATGTTAAGTTCTTAGGCAAAAACTGAGACCTCTATCTAGGAGGAATATGTTGACCATAAGCATGTAGACACCAGACTAGTTGAAACTATAAGGTTGATGATTGAGATTCCCAAAATACCACCTGTTACATCATCACTAACCAATCAGAAGAAAGTAATGTAGCCTGTAAACTTAACTCAAGACATTGCCTTTAAAAACCCTTCTATGAAAGTCAGCAGGTAGTTCAAGTAATTTGAAAAGAATTGTCCATTCTCCCTGCTTGGTACCCTGCATTAAATGCTGTAATTTTCTTAGTGTCAGTAAACTGTTTTGCTGTGTATCAAACATGTATGAAAGTTAGGTTCTATAATACCAGAAGAAGCTAGAAGGGTATAGGAATATTTTCCTTTGATATAGTATACCAATGAATTTTATTTCCAATCTTGTTTTCTCTATCTGCTCTCCCAAGGCTGCCTCCTGAAGAAAACAGAATATTGTCTATTGCTTATTTCTATCCCACTATTTTGTTCTTGTATCTAGAAGAGCTCCTAGGGTACAATGGTAATCTATTAATATTTACTGAAAAAAAGGCAGAATGTATATAACCCTGACTTTATTTTTTATTAGGCTTATTTGTCATTTGCATTCACTAAAATATAGATTTCTGCTACTTTAAGATAGGAAATAAAGAGCTAAGGTGGTGCTACTGGTAAAGAACACGCTTGCCAATTCAGGAGACATGAGATTCAGGTTTGACCCATGGGTCAGGAAGATTCCCTGGAGGAGGGCATGGCAAACTACTACAGTATCCTTGCCTGGAAAATCTCATGGGCAGAGGAGCCTGGCAGGCCACAGTCTTAAAGGGTTCAAAGAGTCTGACAACACTGAAGCCACTTAGCACGCACAAACAGCTAAGGTATACAATATGTTAAAATTAAAGCATCCCTATATTCATTGGGAGAAAATTCCCTTACCGGATATTCTAAAGCAGATGAAAAGGACCAGAACATGTCACCTCAAAATAAGCCACATTGGTGTAAGGATTATCTTGAGCTGAAAGCTATTAAGAAGAGCTGACTCAATGGATATGAGTTTGAGCAACCTCCAGGAGTTTGTGAAGGACATAGAAGCCTGACATGCTGAAGTTCATGGGGTCACAAAGAGTCAGGCACAACAGAACAACTGAACAGCAACTCAGGAGGAGTTGTGCTTCCACTTTCTATCTAAAAGCAGGAGATAGATTTCCTTTCTGAAGAGAAAATATCAAGGAAATTTCCATTTGTAAATGTGTCCTCCTCTCCCTTTCCAGGAGTGAGTGTACAAATCTGGAGACAACTCTTATCTGAGATGACTAGAGTCTGTACAATAAACCTGTCTAGAAAACCCTCATTACCCTTCCTTTCTCAGTCACCTTCCCACAATTCCTTCTCTCCACCAGCATCCCCAAAGCACTTCCTATAAAAAGTCCCTTATCTACCCTTAATCATGCTTTGTTAAAATGGTATATAAGCCCCCACATAGATCTCATTTGGTGGGATTTCATTTCTTTTCTGTGTTGTCCCCTTGTATGCATACGAATATGTATATGCATAAAACTTCTCTCCTCCTAATCTGTCCTGTGTCACTTTAATGTGAAGGCTCAAAATATTGAATCTAAGAAAGCAGAAAGAAAAGTTTTACCCTCAATTTTACTACTTTTTTTTTTTTTTTGGTTGCACCTTATGGCATGCAGAAAGTTAGTTTCCCCACTGGGTATCAAAACCTTGCCCCACCACATCGGTACCATGAAGTCTTAATCACTGGAGCACCAGGGAAGTCTCTGACATACAATTTAATTCAACATGACCATGAAATTAAAGTGTAGAAATGCCAAAAAAAAAAAAAAAAACCTGTAATTGTTTTTAAAAACACTTAGATATATAATCAAATTTCCTTCTTTGACCTTTTTTCAGTTTCTCACTCTCAGGAACACACACACACACACATACATACACACAAAGATGGTGGATTAGGAAACAGCAGAAAATATGAATATAAATGACAGAACTAAAAACATAAATCAGAAGAGAAAATTTTAAAAAGTAAATAGAATCAAACATTTTAAATGTCCAAGTCTAATTTACAGAAAAAAAAAAAAAAAAACTGTAGCTAATGTGACTTTGAGATACTCATTAAAGAACTATCAATCCAAATTGAGCTAAAAGTATTTCTTAATAATCATGTATTAATGAGGATTACAATGAATCCCTAAAGCAAAGACTGAAAAAAAATGGACACTTCACTTCTTTCACTCAAAAACTTTCTCCAGGGTCCTCCAACAAGTAGAGGCACTACCCTAGCGCTAATTTAAAGGAAATTCCACATATCATTGATATGTAAATTCTGATTGCTTCAGCTCAAATACTCTTCATTTGCATAAACTAATTTTAAAATGGGATTTTAACTCGTTTCAAGATTGAGAATCTAAAAACCCAAAGTTATCAATTGCAGAAGTTAATTGAGAAGTTCAGAAAATTTCCAGTTAAGTCTACAAATCATCCTGTTGCCTAGCCACTAATTAATGAAATACTTCCACTTGGTGAGGTGTTTAGAACAACAGTGTGAAAATTTAATACAGAATCCTCATTTAAATAGAGTTGAGAAATCAGTAGGAGGAGCTCTCATGCCTTATGATGATAAAAGAGCCCAATATTGGGCGGGGGGAAAGCACCTCTTTTCCAGATACTTTGAGCTCTTCCAACTTCCTTTTCTCCTCTAAAAAAGTACTTTCCTTAAAAAAAAAAAAAAAAAGTTTTCCTTTTTCTTTCCTTCCTGTATACATAACTGCCTGTGGTGCACCACTGTCACAGATTCCAAATTATAACTGTTTGCTGATTCTGAATAAATCTATCTTTGCTAGAGAAATATCTGGCAATCTATTACAGAGAACATGATAGAAAAATGCCCAATGAATGAGAATTATTGTCATTTATTTTATGCTTACACTTGATCTTAAAAACCATCCCTTCTATTATATTGTGAAAGTGTTAGTTGCTCAATCATGTCTGACTCTTTGTGACTCCATGGACTGTAGCTGGCCAGGCTTCTCTGTCCATGAGATCCTCCTGGCAAGAATACTGGAGTAGGCTGCCATTTCCTTCTCCAGGGGATCATTCTGACCCAGGGATTGAACCCAGGTCTCTTGCATTGCAGGCAGATTCTTTTCCATTTTAACCACTAGGGATGCCCTTTTATACTGCAAAGTTAGCCAATAATTAATTAGTCCATATGGGAAAAAATAAAATTAAATGATGGTGAAAAGTCACAGAAATCGACCAGTTGTATTATCAACTGGGGAGGTTGGCTCTATTTTAATGCTAAATCATTTATACAGTTTAATTTTCTTCATTTAGCATTCTGAGAAGTTTTATAATTTGTATGTTTGTGGGAGCATGATTAATAGTTGTGCTATAATATTTTATCTAGCTAAAACAATTCTTTCTCCTCTACCTAAAACAAATCTATATCTATTTTTCCATTTTACCTATGCATTGAAAACATTTATACTTATTTTTATTGTTAGTTTGGATCTGGATTAAAAATTTATAAGTACAGCAGCATTTATGTCCCCTTCATGAGTCACAACCTTGCTGTGGCTAAGGAGCTTGCATAAAACTCAATGAAGCTATAAGCCATGCTGGGCAAGGCCACCCAAGAAGGATACATCACAATGAAGAGTTCTGAAAAATGTGACCCACGCCGGACAGAATGGCAAACCACTGAAGGATTCTTGCCATGAGAACCCTATAAACAGTACAAAAAGGCAAAAATATGTGACACTAGAAGATGAGCACCCCAGGTTGGAGGTGTCTGATATGCTACTAGACAAGAGCAAAGAGCAAATTACTAATAGCTCCAGAAAAGAATGAATTGGTTGGGCCAAAAGTAGAAATCACATTCAGTTTTAGGTATATCTGGTGGTCAAACTAAAATACAAGGTAGCAAAGAACAATATTGCACAGGAACCTGGAATGTAAGGTCCATAAATCAAGGTAAATTGGACGTGGCCAAGCAGGAGATGCTTACAGTTTTTCACCACTGCGAATGATATTTTCTGTGGGTAGGTATTTAGCATTGTGCTGAGCAAGTTGCCATTTCCTCCTCCAGGGGATCTTCCTGACCCAGGAATCAAACTTGAAAACCCATGTCTCTTGCATCTCCTACATTTGCAGGCAGATTCTTTACCAACTGCATCCTGAGTTCTCTTCGAAGATTTCATCCTAAAAGACTTAATGCAGTCTTTTCAAATTAGCTGTTATGGCCTGAGAGCATCAAGATAAGATTTATTTAATTGCCGCTCTTGTCCAACTTATCCCAAGGGCTTACAAATTGGCACTTACCTCATTTCCAAGGAGCCACCTTCCAGCTCTTTGCCTCTGAGCAAAAGAAGGTGATTCCAGATAGTTAAAGAAAAATTAACTTTGACAAAGGAGATCTGTGGGAGATATAAATATTGTTGTTTCTTGAACAACTGAAAAGAAAAGTTTTCTAAATTATCAGGCACAGAATTTATAAGGTCCAGTTTCACTTGAAACATCTTCAAAAATGTAACTATGTGAATAAGTCCAAAGGAACCCTTGATAATATGGTGTATCACATTGATCGATCTGCATACAGGGAAGATTTCTAGCCTCCCCGGGATAAAATCCCAGTTTGCTAGTATCTTGTTGAGGCTTTCTGCATCTGTGTTCATAGGTGATTTTAACTGTAGTTTTCTTTAGTGATATCTGTGTCTGATTTTGGTATCAGGGTGATAGTGGCCTCTTAAGGTTGGGAGTGTTTTTCCCTCTGCAATTTTTTGGAAGTTTTGAGGAAAGGTGTTAGCTCTTCTCTAAATATTTAATAGAATTCACCTATAAACCATATTCCTAAGTCTTTATATAGAGCTGGCCCTTGAACAACATGGAGGTTAGGGGCACAAAGCTCTGTGCCCTCAAATGCCTGTATATAACTTGTAGTTGGTTCTCTATATGCACAGTTTCTATATTTCCACTATTCTACATCTAATTCAAACAACCATGGATAGTGTAGTCCTTTAGCACACATTACCTTCTGAAAAAAGTCTGCATAAGTGAATGTGACCAGTTAAACCCATGTTGATAAAGGGTCAACAGTAATGAGTTATGTATAAATGCAATCACACCTTATATAAATGTTGACAGTACTTTCTATGAATAAAATGGTCTTTTGTTTCTCAGTCATCACAGTCCCTTCAATCTCCTCCATAGTTATTACTCTTAATTTTCATATTCAAAAGCAAAGAAGAAGACCAAAATATTTTTAACACTAAAATATCCACAGTATCAGGATTTTGCAAATACTTTCAACTCTAGCTAAAATCTTGGCTACTTGAGAGTCCCTTGGACTGCAAGGAGATCCAACCAGTCCATTCTGAAGGAGATCAACCCTGGGATTTCTTTGGAAGGAATGATGCTAAAACTGAAGCTCCAGTACTTTGGCCACCTCATGCGAAGAGTTGACTCATTGGAAAAGACCCTGATGCTGGGAGGGATTGGGGGCAGGAGGAGAAGGGGATGACAGAGAATGAGATGGCTGGATGGCATCACGGACTCAATGGACCTGAGTCTGAGTGAACTCCGGGAGTTGGTGATGGACAGGGAGGCCTGGCGTGCTGCAATTCATGGGGTCGTAAAGAGTCGGACATGATTGAGTGACTGAACTGAACTGAACTAGCTAAAATGAAGAATTCAAATTACGACATTTGAGGTATATGTTTTTTCATGACCATGAGGGAAAAGGTTTTGTCAGTCCTCCTAAAATATGCTGGTTTTGCCGGAAGATTATTTTCAGTGAAAGGTAATCAAAGATGCAACAGATTGAGGAACAATTCCCTATACCGCCCCCCACCCCACCCACCACAATAGTCTTAATTTCCATTGGAAAAGGGGCCTGTACCAGGAAGAGAGCTGTTAACAAATTATCTTTTTACCTAAGAAATTGATAACAGCAACCTTTGTTTTCTAAACATCTCTGCTTTCCTATGTATGGCCTTCCACTCTTCTGTATCCCCATACCCTTAGCCCTTTCCTTAGCTTAGGATGTTATATAATCTTCAATTACCTGGCTGCCTTTTGAGTCTTCATCTTTACAGGGCTCCTGCATATACATGTAGTGTTTGTTATCTGTAGTCCTCCTATTAATCTGTTTTATATCAACTTAATTATTAGACCAAAAAACTTAAAAGGGAAGAAAGGAAAAATTTTCTTCCCCAACGAGCACATAACTGGTTTTACAATTACACAAACATCACTAGGAATTTGCTAATACTTGATAGGCAAGTTTCTAAATAATTAATCAGGATTTACCAACCTAGACAGCATATTAGAAAGCAGACATTACTTTGTCAACAAAGGTCCATCTAGTCAAGGCTATGGTTTTTCCAGTAGTCATGTATGGATGTGAGAGTTGTACTATAAAGAAATCTGAGCACTGAAGAATTGATGCTTTTGGACTGTGGTGTTGGAAAAGACTCTTGAGAGTCCCTTGGACTGCAAGGAGATCCAACCAGTCCATCCTAAAGGAGATCAGTCCTGGGTGTTCATTGCAAAATCTGATGTTGAAGCTGAAACTCCAATACTTTGGCCACCTGGAAGGGCTGACTCATTTGAAAAGACCCTGATACTGGGAAAAATTGAGGACAGGAGGAGAAGGGGATGACAGAGGATGAGATGGTTGGATGGCATCACCAACTCAATGGACATGATTTTGGGTAAACTCCAGGAGTTGGTGATGGACAGGGAGGCTGACGTGCTGCAGTTCATGGGGTCGCAAAGAGTCAGACACGATTGAGTGACTGAACTGAACTGAACTATATAATTTCAAACAGTTACATGCCTCAAGACCTGATGCTAGAAAATAGCCATAGAGTCCTTAATCTACAAAAAAATATGCACAGTGACTCTTTGATCAGCTGTTTAGTTACAGCGTACTAACTGTGGAGTTGAAATGAGTATTATATAGCCATTAGTACAATGTGATAAATATTTTTAATGTAAAATTTTAAGTGTTTAATCACACACACACACACACACACACACATACGAGCTGACAGTTGAGAATTGAAAGATCACATGACTAGTATAATTTATAATGAAAATAGTAAGATAGTAAGATATGTAAGAATTACCTAGATTTATAGTGCTATTATTTAATGGGATAACTACTTAGTTGGCCAGCTCCCTAGATTAATGACCCATAAATTAATAAATATATTGCAACTTTAAAACTATGCCTTAGTCAGCCCCTCAAAATCAATTAGCTTCTCAAGTAAGAATACTTCTGGAATCATATTTATCAATACATACCTTTCTTTGTTATTCTGGACTCAGCGCCTTTATCATTGATTCAGCAGTCACCACAGTAAAATATACAAAATGTTTTGTCTGTTGCTTTATAAAGTGAATCAACAAAGATTATAGGACATAGAAGCAATCTGTATTTCTTTAATATTTTATTGATCTATCAATTAGAAAACACACACATGTGTGAATCAGCAAATAAATTCCTATACAAATACAGCATGCCTCTTTTGAGAAAGTGTCAGTGGCAAAATCCATTAAGACTTCTCAAGAAATAAAAACAATCTGGGTAATAAGACAAAGTCTAAGCTTTTTCTTCCTTTTCCTTTGTGTTCATAGGGTGCTGAGCACAGGGGCCTCAAACCCTTTATTTCAGACCAGAGTTCCTCCTACAAAATGGTTGTGCCTCATACCTAAATGGACAGGTTTGTGCAGAAGCAAAGCATCTTGACATAGACTCAAGATGAATCAGCAGGCAATAAGACAAAACACTGGGCCTGGCACTGGGATATGAAGGGTAAGCAAGCACAGCTGCCCCTGCCCAACCACTCCCCACTAAAGAGAGCCCTGTGAGCAGCTCTGCCCACAGCCTGTGGGAAAGAGCTTGGACTAAAGATGAGCTAGCATCCCTCCATCCTCTGATTAAAGAATGAAACATTCCTTTGTTTCTGAACCAAACTCAGTCTCATTCTCTTAGCTCAAACAACACTAGGCAGAAGGATTCTTGCTGGGGAACAATGTGAGCGAGTTGATAACAAAAGTACACAAGTTCAAAATTGTCTAAGAAAAGTGAATACTTTATTGCACTGTATGTGTGCGTGCTCAGTTGCTCAGTTGTGTCCAACTCTGTGACCCCATGGACTGTAGCCCACCAGGCTCCTCTGTCCATGGGATTCTCCAGGTAAGAATACTGGAGTAGGTTGCCATTTCCCCCTCCAGGGAATCATTCCAACCCAGGAATTAAACCTGCATCTCCTATGTCATCTGCATTGCCAGGCATATTATTTACCAGTGAGCAACCTGGGGAGCAATTTGTCATGCTGACTCTGTCATTATTAACAGTATTGTTAATACTTTTTTTAGCACCCTTCAGTTAATTTTCTTAACTTGGAAACCACAATAGAAGAAAAAACAACCTAGTTCCATGAATTTACTTATCTTTTGGACTTTAACTGAATTCCAAAGTAAAATGATTCTAATAAAAAAATATTACTTACAAAGATAAAAATACTGCAGGAAAGGCAATGATGTGCTAACAAATGTTTGACTGGCTTTCTAGAAAACCACAGTTATATACAAATATTACATTTGTTATAAATGTTACTGATATGAAAGATGTACAGTGTACAATCTATAAACAATAGTAACATATATAATACCCTATGTTATAAATTCCATACAAGCAATTGATTCTCACGAAAGCTGTCACTAACTTCTTATATCTGTAACCAAAATAAGGTTGTAACTAATGAACAAATGTAGTTAAAGTAATGTTGATTGGTATTTCTATTTATTTAATGAGCAATATGAAAACAAAGACAAATGTTGAAACTTGACTAGTTCATCAGTATGTAATTTCTGTTTTATATTGCACAGAGGCTTCTAAATTCTGGAATATCTCCTCAAATTTTTGTGTTATCCATGGTTTGAAGTGAAGTGAAAGTGTTAGTCCCTCAAGTTGTGTCCAACTCTTTGCAACCCATGGACTATAGCCTGCTTTGCTCCTCTGTCCATTGAAGTCTCCAGGCAAGAATACTGGAGTGGGTAGGCATTCCTTTCTTCAGGGGATATTCCCAACACAGGGATTGAACTCTGGTCTCCAGCATTGCAGATTCTTTACCATCTGAGCCACCAGGGAAGCCCCACTCATACTTTACTCTCCATTAACAACTGTTTACAACACATTTTTATGTCTAGACAATCAACAAAACATTTAAGTAAGCACTGATTGGTAATATTTGTTCTTTTTTTATGGTGAAAATTCTCTCTCAAGAGCTGATATCAAGCTATCAACATGACTTCACTATACACTAAGAGAAACCATTAGAAAGTATTCAACAATACCCATACAAGATACATGAAAAGATCCCAAGAGCTTATACAACAGTATAATAAAATGCAATAAAATAATTAGGAAGTGATGAGAAACACTGGGCTGGAAGAAGCACAAGCTGGAATCAAGATTGCTGGGAGAAATCTCAGTAACCTCAGATATGCAGATGACACCACCCTTATGGCAGAAAGTGAAAAGGAACTGAATCTCTTGATGAAAGTGAAAGAGGAGAGTGGAAAAGTTAGCCTAAAGCTCAACATTCAGAAAACGAAGATCATGGCATCTGGTCCCATCACTTCATGGGAAATAGATGGGGAAACAGTGGAAACAGTGTCAGACTTTGTTTTTTTGGGGCTCCAAAATCACTGCAGATGGTGACTGCATCCATGAAATTGAAAGATGCTTACTCCTTGGAAGGAAAGTTATGACCAACCTAGATAGCATATTCAAAAGCAAAGCATTACTTTGCCAACAAAGGTCCATCTAGTCAAGGCTATGGTTTTTCCAGTGCTCATGTATAGATGTGAGAGTTGGACTGTGAAGAAAGCTGAGCACCGAAGAATTGATGCTTTTGAACTGTGGTGTTGACGAAGACTCTTGAGAGTTCCTTGGACTGCAAGGAGATCCAACCAGTCCATTCTAAAGGAGATGAACCCTGGGTTTTCTTTGGAAGGAATGATGCTGAAGCTGAAGCTCCAGTACTTTGGCCACCTCATGCGAAGAGTTGACTCATTGGAAAAGACTCTGATGCTGGGAGGACTGGGGGCAGGAGGAAAAGGGAATGACAGAGGATGAGATAGCTGGACGGCATCACTGACTTGATGGACGTGAGTTTGAGTGAACTCCGGGAGATGGTGATGGACAGGGAGGCCTGGCATGCTGCGATTCATGGGGTCGCAAAGAGTCGGACACTACTGAGTGACTGAACCGACTGAGATTGAACTAGTTATTTTTTTACCATGTAATTTAATTTATTGTAAGATTATATAATGTTTTTTATAGTTCATTTTAATAACTGACTTGAAAATTTTTTGAAAATTTATCAATTCATTCTCACAGTCAGTGCAAGCCAGCTCCAGTTCAATGTAGATATAAGGTGATATAAACAAGGCTGCAGATATAAACAGGGATATAGCAGGTAAAGGTTTTATAAACCAATGGATGGAGTTTTTATTTAATTGAAAGAATAAGGAAAAACCACTAGAGTGTGGGAATCAGGGGAGAGCTGTGACAATTTGTGTTCTAAAACATTCCTTCTCAGTACTCTGGAGAATTAATTTCAAAAACATAAAAACAGATACAGGGAGACCAGAAAGAAGTTACTATAAAAGCCTAGGTGAGAGATAATAATGGCTTAGGGAAGAAAGTACTCATTGCAATGATGTTTTGGAGGGAACTTGACTTATTGATGGATTGAGGTGGAGGCCTTGGTCAGGCTAAGAAGATCCACATCTGACATTCACAGAAACTCCTTTGTAAGCATAAGAAAGATTTTTTGAAAGCTCCATACCCAAAGAGAATCACTGGGAGAGATACAGGAACTGTCTCCAAAGTGCTTGCAAGTCTGAGCACTGGAAGGGAAGGGTGGGACAGTGGTGGTAGAAGGAGAGAATTGAGGAAAAACTGTGCAGTAGAAAATTAGAGAAGAGTGGCTGTTTTTGCTTAAAGTTGCCTTTCTCAAATTAGCTGGAATCAATGTCTAGGAAGACAGAGTTCCTTCTCATTTCCCCTCTGTTTGGAAGAACCTAGGTCTGCTTGGAAACCCAAAGTGGGAAAAGTGAGATATAGAAGAAAGGCATTGCCCACCCAGTCTCATTAGAGTTTGATGATATCAGTCCTGCCTCTGGGTAGATCCTGGACAAGCCCAGCTTCTGAGCATTTCCTACAAGCAGAACAGAACCACCTTGAAGCTTATTAGTGTTTGTCCCACAAGGAGGGGAACTCCTTTAGCCTCTATATTTCAAGGTAGTAACATGGGCAGAGTATGGAAGATAGCTTAATTGATAACTTTCAACTAGAATGTATGATATTCAGGCTTCCACATAAGCCCCTGTTCTAGCTCCACAAATATTAAAGACAACATAGCATTAGCAGGAGGTAAACAAAAATAAAAATTGAAAAGAATTTCTAGAATTTTTACTAGATATTAATATGATTCACTTTATCAGTGTCCCACAAATCAATCTAAATTCAGTGCATTTCTAATTAAAACTTAATCATAAAATCTGGATGGAAACTTGAAAATCTAGTTTAAAAAATTTAAGCCAACTTTAAAAAGGAGTAAAAGGAACGAACTTGCTCCTACAGGTATTAAGATTATTACAAAGTCATAGTGGCATACTGGATTAGATGCAGGCTAATGAGCCAATGAAAGAGAATAAAAAGGTATGAGTACACAAGAATTTGTTACATAGAAATAACATCACAAACCACTGAAGAGAGCTTGTATTATTTGGTAACGTGTATTGAAAAAAAAATGGCTCACTACATCCAAAAAATATTTATTTCTAGCTCATAACATATTAAAAACTTCAAGCTAATTTACTTGAATTCTAGGAGTGGCTCTAAATGTGAAAGGTAAAATATGTATGATATTGGGTGAGGAATGGTTTTTGAAATACCTCCTAACACAAACCAAAAGGCAGAAAATGGCATCTTCTGACTATATTTCAATGAAAGATTTATGCTCAAATCTATCTAAATGGCAAAAGAGAGGAAAAAGATATTTGCACAATTGAAAGTCTCAAAGACTTACCATTAGGATTTCTTACAACCTAAGGGGGAAAAAAACAAACCCAGAGAAAAACAGGTAATGACTATGAAGAGCCAATTTACAGAAGTTACTGTTCAAATGGCCAATTATTTTTGAAAGAGAATATTCACTCTCACTAGTAATCAGAGAAATGCAAATTAAAACACTGAAATACCACTTAATATCTATCCATAGTGAAGTGAAGTGAAGTCGCTCAGTCGTGTCCGACTCTTTGCAACCCCATGGACTGTAGCCTATCAGGCTCCTCTGTCCATGGGATTTCCCAGGCAATAGTACTGGAGTAGATTGCCATTTCCTTCTCCAGCAGATCTTCCTGACCCAGGGATCAAACCCAGGTCTCCCGCATTGTAGACAGACGCTTTACCATATGAGCCACCAGGGAAGTCTCAATATCTATCCATAGACAAAATAAAAAGCTGGCTTCTACAATTAAGCTTTGGTGAAGCTAAGAAGAAAGAAAAATTCTGACCTGTTTGCTGAAGTGAAAACCGTTGCAACCATTCTGAAGAGCAACTTGTTGCTGCTTAGTGAAGTTAGTTATCTTCACTGTGATCTACCCTGGAATATATTTATTCGCAAGGAAACTTATACACAAAGAGACAACTAGGACAACATGTAGCACATTGGCTTTGATTATGAAGAGTTAGAAGCATCCTAAGTATCCATAACTGGATTAGTAAAATGTGAACCACACATATGATGGGCTAAGATAAGCAGACAGAATAGCCTGGATGGGTAAATGCAGTACATTATATGATGAAATATGATTCAACAGTGGAATACCTGATGATGCAGTATGTTTGAATCACTGAACAAACATTACAAAAATAATAGTGAGTAAAAAAAAAAGTGATAAACAAATAAGATGAATAGCACAATACCATCTCTGCATTCATCTATGTAAAAAAAAAAAAAAAACCTTATGAAATATTTCCTAATTTTATAAGAATATAGGTACATTTAAACAAATGTGGAAAGTATGACTAAAAGAATATATATCCAAAGCACTAGAGTGGAGAAGGAGAATTAGTTTGATAAAGAAAGATGAGAAGCATATAGTGGTTTTCTACTTTTGAAGTAACAAATTACCATGAACTAAGTGGCTTGCAACAACACAAATGTCATTCCACAGTTCTATAGTCAGAAATTTGCTGTGGTTCTCAACAGACTGAAATCCAGTAAGGCTGTGTTCCTTTCTGGGATAGTTAGCAAAGTAGTTAGGGATTATATAGTAGTTAGAAATTAATTAGAATGATGACCACTTAGGGAAGCCATTATTCTGCCTACCACAGGGAAAGGTAAAAATGAATAAATAAAAACAAAGATTGAACAAGCTGGAAGAGTGATGATAGTGTGACAGCATGAGGAATCAAATAATATCTGAATTCCCTGTACCTGATAACCTAAAATAGTGTAGAACAAAGAGGACTATGAGACTGTGGTGTTGTCAACTATGTCAGATGATGCTGAAAAGTCAATTAAGATGTTGGAAGAGGAAACAAATGGTGAATTTGACAAAATGGAAATTATTGGTGAACTTAAGAAAAGCAATCTGAGTACAGTGGTAGCAAAGAATGCAGGATTAAAGTTAATTAATCTGAATTAAAGTGAATTTAAGTAATTAAAATTAAGGAGAATGTTAGGTATAGAAATGGTGTGAAGACACAATGTCACTTCTCAAAGATGTATTTATATTAAGCAAAAATCTCCTATTAGTAAAAATTAAATATCACAAAATAGAGAACACACAAATTATTCTGTTTCTTAATGGAAATCATGCAAATACAACTTTGTAAACACTTTTAACGAGTCTGATGTTTTCAAACTCTTGAAAAAAGATAAAAACTAGAGTATAATCACAGCTACATTAAATACATAGATACATAAACAGCATAGATAAAAAGATAAAAAAAGTATGTAGAGCTCTTCATAGTGATTGCTTTTAGCAGCTTGATTTATCCTTTTTTCTTTAAGTTTCCTACTTTTTCCAATATTATGCACATGAATTTTTTTTAATTTCTAGAAATAATGTAAATGTTTAGACGTAGTTAGATTCCTCAAAATTGTTTTTGTTTAAACAACTAAAATGAAAATATAAATAGTTCACTTAAAAAGCATATGTGTATTTTTGAGATTACTTGTTTGTCAGTTGCTTCATTTGCTATTATTTTCTCCCATTCAGAAGGCTGCTTTTCACCTTACTTATAGTTTCCTTTGTTGTGCAGAAGCTTTTAATTTTAATTAGATCCCATTTGTTTATTTTTGCTTTTATTTCCAGTATTCTGGGAGGTGGATCATAGAGGATCCTGCTGTGATTTATGTCAGAGAGTGTTTTGCCTATGTTCTCCTCTAAGAGTTTTATAGTTTCTTGTCTTACGTTTAGATCTTTAATCCATTTTGAGTTTATTTTTGTGTATGGTGTTAGAAAGTGATCTAATTTCATTCTTTTACAAGTGGTTGACCAGTTTTCCCAGCACCACTTGTTAAAAAGATTGTCTTTAATCCACTGTATATTCTTGCCTCCTTTGTCGAAGATAAG
>SJXQ01011651.1:1060273-1178160 GCA_006408695.1 Aepyceros melampus
GTATTACTCAGCTATTAAAAAGAATACATTTGAGTCAGTTCTAATGAGGTGGATGACGCTGGAGCCGATTATACAGAGTGAAGTAAGCCAGAAAGAAAAACACCAATACAGTATACTTACACATATATATGGAATTTAGAATGATGGTAATGATAAACCTGTACGCAAGACAGCAAAAGAGACACAGATGTATAGAATGGCCTTTTGGACTCTGTGGGAGAGGGAGAAGGTGAGATGGGTTGGCAGAGTGGCAGTGTAACATGTGTGATATCATAAGTGAAATGAATCACCAGTCCAGGTTTGATGCAGGATGCTTGGGACTGATGCACGGGGATAATCCAGAGAGAGGGTGTGGGGCGGGAGGAGGGAGGTGGGGGTCGGGATTGGGAGTTTATGTACACTCGTGGCTGATCCATGTCGATGTGTAGCAAAATGAATACAGTATTGTAAAGCAAGACAAACTAAAAAAATAAAAATTAATTAAAAAAAAGCATATGTGTTCACAATAAAGAAACTAAAACCTGTTTAGAGATGAAACTGGGTCTGGTGTCAGCCACACTATGAGGAAATTAACTATGAGGAAATTACATGAAGCTTCTGAGCCACAATTTTCTCATGTATATATAAGTGGATTATAGCTATGATCTCAAACGATACTTCTAAGCTTAAATATTTTTGAGAGTATCGATTCAAATTCAAATAGGATAAGAGATTTTTGTTTATATAAAAATATTTATTAAAATTTTATTTATATAAAATTGCTATATAAAAATCTATAAAAGATAAATGAAAAACTGGGAATAATCTACACAAAAAAGAAATGGAAATGGACCTAACATTAAGAAACTAATCTCAAGCCTTTCATGATAAGAAAACTGTCCAGCCTTCTCACATTAAGAAAACTGCTAACTAAAACTCATTGAAATATTCATTTATTTACTATTAGATTGGACAACCTAAAACTCTGACAGTATATTCCTTTGGTGGGGCTATGGGATTATATAAAATTGCTATATAAAAATCTATAAAAGATAAATGAAAAACTGGGAATAATCTACACAAAAAAGAAATGGAAATGGACCTAACATTAAGAAACTAATCTCAAGCCTTTCATGATAAGAAAACTGTCCAGCCTTCTCACATTAAGAAAACTGCTAACTAAAACTCATTGAAATATTCATTTATTTACTATTAGATTGGACAACCTAAAACTCTGACAGTATATTCCTTTGGTGGGGCTATGGGAGAGTAAACACTCTCAGATCTAGCTGGTTTGGAAATAACTAGTGAAATGAATATATGCATTTTACCTGTATAGACTGCAATGCAAATTTCCAAGATTTATCTAAAAAATACACTGGAAAAATGAAATAAGATTTATGTTCAGACATGGCATTACTTAACAACTTCAAAGGTTGAATAAATTATTATATATTTACACTAAAAAAGCTNGAAACAACCTAGATGTCCATCAGCAGATGAATGGATAAGAAAGCTGTGGTACCTATACACAATGGAGTATTACTCAGCCATTAAAAAGAATACATTTGAATCAGTTCTAATGAGATGGATGAAACTGGAGCCGATTATACAGAGTGAAGTAAGCCAGAAAGAAAAACACCAATACAGTATACTAACACATACATATGGAATTTAGAAACATGGTAATGATAACCGTGTATGCAAGACAGCAAAAGAGACACAGATGAATAGATGTGTAGCAAAACGAACACAGTATTGTAAAGCAAAACAAACTAAAAAATAAAAATTAATTAAAGAAAAAAAAAGAAAGAAAGGACTTTTGGACTCTGAGGGAGAGGGAGAGGGTGGGAGGATTTGGGAGAATGGCACTGAAACATGTATACTATCATGTAAGAAATGAATTGCCAGTCTATGTTCGATACAGGATACAGGATACTTGGGACTGGTGTACGGGGATCATCCAGAGAGTTGATATGGGATGGGAGGTGGTGGTGGGGTTCAGGATTGGCAACTCATGTACACCCGAGACAGATTCATGTCAATGTATGGCAAAACCAATACAGTATTGTAAAGTAAAATAAAGTAAAAATAAAAATTAAAAAAAAAGATCCCATTTACTTTTGCTGTATTAATTGCTAAATATTCAGTACCTACAACCAATCATTGTAAGAGGTATGAAAGAAAATATAATTATAAAAAATATTTATATTAGAATGTTTATGTAATGGTAGAAACCTAGTATGCTTCTAGATACTAAAATTATTAGTCTTAAAAGCACTGGTGTTTTTTGCAGTTACTTGGTAGAATACCTGGTAGAGGAATTACAATTTTAAAAAACCTATTTTTTTGAGATATTAAAACTTGTTCCAAATATATTTAGAAATTAATAGTAGACAAGATGATTCAGAGAAAGAGGATTACATAGTGGATTGAGCTGCTTGTTAAGTGGAGAAGCATGTGCAAGTCTTTCATATTGTAAGCTATAATAGTAAACAAAAAAATAGTAATAGCAGATGCATTTTCAAATAAAAAGAAATCCAGAAACAGACCATAGTATTTTAACATTTAATATATCATAGTTTGGGTATAAGTCACTAGAGGAAATAGAGTATTATGCAAAAAAAAACAATAACCATGTGGTTGCTGCTGCTGCTAAGTCACTTCAGTCATGTTCAACTCTGTGTGACCCCATAGATGGCAGCCCACCAGGCTACCCCATCCCTGTGACTCTCCAAGCAAGAACACTGGAGTAGGTTGCCATTTCCTTCTCCAATGTGTGAAAGTAAAAGGTGAAAGTGAAGTCACTCAGTCCTGTCCAACTCTTAGCGACCCCATGACTGCAGCCTACCAGGCTCCTCCACCCACGAGATTTTCCAGGCAAAAGTACTGGAGTGGGGTGCCATTGCCTTCTCCAAACCATGTGGTTAGAAGTTGCTAATAATTTGATCACACAGTAAACCAGGAAAATCTACCTGAATAAAGTTAAATGGAACAAATAAACAAGAGAGATTATTATACTGCTTTCTTTCTGTTTTGAATGACTTTTATCTCATTTTCTTACCTAATCGCTCCAGCTGGGACTTCCAGTACTATGTTGAATAGAAGTGTCAACAGTGGACATTCTTGGCCTGTGCCTCGTATTAAAGGAAACACTTTCAGTTTCCCCTGTTAAGTACAATGTTAGCTGTGGGCTTCTCATAGAAAGCCTTTAGTATGTTCAGGCAATTTCCTTCTATTCCTGTTTATCAGTGTTTTTATCACAAAAAGGTGTTATTTTTGTGAAATTATTTTCAGCATTCATTGAGATGATCATTTGATTTTTACCCCTCATTCTGTAAATGTAGCATGTCACATTATTGACCTGATGTGTTGAACCACCCTTACATATCAGGGTAAATCCCACGTCGTCACGATGTATAACCCTTTTAACAAGCTGTCAAATTATTTTCTAACATTTTGTTGGGAATTTTTGTGTCTACATTCATCAGGAATACTGGCCTATAACATTCTTTTCTTGTATTAATAGTATCTTTAGCTTTGGTATCAGGATAATGTTAGCCTCAAAATATTAATTTGGGAGTGTTCCCTCTTCTTCAATTTCTGATAGAGTTTTGAGAACTTGTGTTAATTCTTTAAATGTCTGGTAGAATGCATCTGTGAAGCCATCTAGTCCTGAGCTTTTCTTTGTTATAACAGAGTGCGTATGTGCTCAGTCATGTCTGACTCTTTGCAACCCTTTGGCCACTAGCCCTCCAGGCTCCTCCATCCATGGGATTTTTCAGGCAAGAATACTGGAGTGGGAACTCCTCCAAGGGATCTTCCTAACCCAGGGATCTGACCCATGTCTATCTTCTTCAATTTCTGATAGAGTTTTGAGAACTTGTGTTAATTCTTTAAATGTCTGGTAGAATGCATCTGTGAAGCCATCTAGTCCTGAGCTTTTCTTTGTTATAACAGAGTGCGTATGTGCTCAGTCATGTCTGACTCTTTGCAACCCTTTGGCCACTAGCCCTCCAGGCTCCTCCATCCATGGGATTTTTCAGGCAAGAATACTGGAGTGGGAACTCCTCCAAGGGATCTTCCTAACCCAGGGATCTGACCCATGTCTCCTGAGTCTTCTGTGTTGACAGGTGGATTCTTTACCACTGAGCCATCCGAGAAGTCTGGCACCGAGGCTTGGGTGGTTCAGCTGGTAAGGAACTTGCCTGTCAATACAGGAGATGCTGAAGGAAATCTGTCCTGAATATTCATTGGAAGGACTGATGCTGAAGCTTCAATACTTTGGCCACCTGATGTGAAGAACAGACTCATTGGAAAAGACCTTGACATTGGGAAAGATTGAAGGCAGGAGGAGAAGGGAATGACAGAGGATGAGATGGTTTGATGGAATCACTAATTCAATGGACATGAGTTTGAGCAAACTCGGCGGCGGAGGCGGCCGCCGCACATAAGCGCAGGCGGCGGAGACGGCCGCCGCACTTGAGCGCGGCCGAGAGCTACCGACATAGCCAGGAGAAGCCACCTCGCCCCCGAGGCCAGGAGCGGCAGCTGAGACAAGCCACCCACGCCCGAGACCAGGGCCGGCGGCCTGGAGGAGAAATCCAAGGAGTGGTGGCTGGGCGGGCCCAGGAGGGCCTAGAGGAGCTATCCTACGTTGAGGGTCGGGAACGGTGGCGGTGAGGAGATACCCCTCGTCAAAGGTAAGGTGCAGTGGCTCTGCTGGAGCAGTCGTGAAGAGATACCCCACGCTCAAGGTAAGTGAAACCCAAATAAGATGGTGGGTGTTGCGGGAGGGAATCAGAGGGCAGACACACTGAAACCATACTCACAGAAAACTAGTCAATCTAATCACACTAGGACCACACCCTTGTCTGACTCAATGAAACCAAGCCATGCCTGCAGGGCAACCCAAGATGGGAGGGTCATGGTGGAGAGGTCTGACAGAATGTGGTCCACTGAAGAAGGGAATGGCAAGCCACTTCAGTATTCTTGCCTTGAGAACCCCATGAACAGTATGAAATGTTGAGCTTTAAGCCAACTTTTTCACTCTCCTCTTTCACTTTCATCAAGAGGCTCTTTAGTTCTTCACTTTCTTTCATAAGGGTGGTGTCATCTGCATATCTGAGGTTGTTGATAGTTCTCCCGGCAATCTTGATTCAAGCTTGTGCTTCCTCCAGCCCAGCGTTGCTCATGATGTACTCTGCATATAAGTTAAATAAGCAAGGTGATAATATACAGCCTTGACGTACTCCTTTTCCTATTTGGAACCAGTCTGTTGTTCCATGGCCAGTTCTAACTGTTGCTTCCTGATCTGCATACAAATTTCTCAGGAGGCAGGTCAGGTGGTCTGGTATTCTCATCTCTTTCAGAATTTTCCACAGTTTATTGTGACCCACACAGTCAAAGGCTTTGGCATAGTCAATAAAGCAGAAATAGGTGTTTTTCTGGAACTCTATTGCTTTTTCCAAATGATATAGCAGGGAGAGGGTGGGGAAACATTAGGAGTTTGGGATTATAAGATACACACTACTATATATAAAATAATGAACAGAAAGACCTACAATATGGCACAGGAAACAATCTTGTAATAATCTATAATGGAAAATAATTTGATAAATATATATATAAAACTGATTATATATACACAGATAAAATGAATCACTTTGTTATACACCTAAAACACAACGTTGTAAACTAACTGTATTCTTTTTTAAATGGTTTAATTTTTCAGTCTGTGGCCTTGTTACCAGTTAAATTTTTACCTTCATTTTTTTTCTTTTTCATTCTGAAGTTCCTCAAATTACTTCCATTCTCTTTCTCCTCACCCCTCTCCGCAATATATAGCAATGGAGTCAACATATTTTTTAACGGTTAGTCACTGAAGTCTACTCTATGGATACCTTCCATATAGTAGTTAGTTCCATATATAGTTTTAGAAATCAGAAAAGATTGCAAGTGAAAAGGCAGGTGAGAAAACACGGGCAGATACCATCTTGGTCACAGAAATTCCAAGTGCTCCTCTAGAAATTCTTTTAACAGCCAGGTAATTAATTTGGAATCAGCATGTCAAGTAATTCATTTTTCAGCAACTAGACAGAACATATTTCCAAAAAATGCAGACTATGAAGGTGGCCTGCTTCCCAGTAATACATCATCTTCCTGTAATGCCATCCCAGTTTTGTTTCCTCACACACGTTTGATGATCTCCTCAGGACACATCTTTTTGGACCTCTAGAATTTTAATCTCAAATTTAGCAAATTATCTTTGCTGACATTTTTAAATTTGCAATTCTCATGACAAGATGTGTATAAGAGACAGGGAGAAGACTCTTGAGAGTCCCTTGGACTGCAAGGAGATCCAACCAGTCCATTCTGAAGGAGATCAACCCTGGGATTTCTTTGGAAGGAATGATGCTAAAACTGAAGCTCCAGTACTTTGGCCACCTTATGCGAAGAGTTGACTCATTGGAAAAGACCCTGATGCTAGGAGGGATTGGGGGCAGGAGGAGAAGGGGACGACCGAGGATGAGATGGCTGGATGGCATCACGGACTCAATGGATGTGGGTCTGGGTGAACTCCGGGAGTTGGCAGTGGACAAGGAGGCCTGGCGTACTGCAATTCATGGGGTCGCAAAGAGTCGGACACGACTGAGCGACTGAACTGAACTGAGCCTTGAGTGAGCATAAAGGGTATTATAAAGGCTTTTGACTTGGGTAACTGGGTGGAAGGGAGTACTATTTGCAGAGATAACCAAGAGGAGCAAGTGATAGCAAGAGGTGGAACATCAGAAGGATAGTAGTGGGGAATGAAATATTTCCTGCCATATCAGTAAATAAGACAGTCACAGTTCAGTTTAGTTCAGTTCAGTCGCTCGGTCGTGTCCAACTCTTTGCGACCCCACGAATCGCAGCACGCCAGGCCTCCCTGTTCATCACCAACTCCCGGAGTTCACTCAGACTCACGTCCATCGAGTCAGTGATGCCATCCAGCCATCTCATTCTCTGTCATCCCATTCTTCTCCTGCCCCATACAGTCACAGCTATCAGCAATTGAGCCGGTGAGCCCTGAGGGAATTCAGGAGGAAAAGAACATCTGCCATCTAGCAGCCATCAGACTGTAGCCACCCCCTACTGTGAGCCCTGAGAAAAGGAAGCTCACGAGTTGAAAGCAGGGTCAGTTCAGTTCAATTGTTCAGGTGAGTCTGACTCTTTGCAACCCCATGGACTGCAGCATGCCAGTCTTCCCTGTCCATCACCAATTCCCGGAGCTCACTCAAACTCATGTCCACTGAGTCAGTGATGCCATCCAACCATTTCATCCTCTGTCATCCCATTTCTTCTCCTGCCTTCAATCTTTCCCAAAATCAAGATCTTTTCCAGTGAGTCATTTCTTCGCATCAGGTGGCCAAAGTATTGGAGTTTCAGCTTCAACATCAGTCCTTCCAATGAATATCCAGGACTGATTTCCTTTAGGACTGACTGGTTGAATCTCCTTGCAGTCCAAGGAACTCTCAAGAGTCTTCTCCAACACCCAGTTGAAAAGCATCAATTCTTCGGTGCTCAGCTTTCTTTATAATCCAACTCTCACGTCTATACATGACCACTGGAAAAACATAACTTTGACTAGATGGACCTTTGTTAGCAAAGTAATGTCTCTGCTTTTTAATATGCTGTCTAGGTTGGTCATAACTTCCCTTCCAAGGAGCAAGCATCTTAATTTCATGGCTGCAATCATAATTTGCAGTGATTTTGGAACCCAAGAAAATAAAGTCACTGTTTCCATTGTTTCTCCATCTATTTGTCATGAAGTGATGGGACCAAATGCCATGATCTTAGTTTTTTGAATGTTGAGTTTTAAGCCAGGTTTTTCACTCTCCTCTTTCACCTTCATCATGAGGCTCTTTAGTTCCTCGGTCCTTTCTGCCATTAGTATCTGAGGTTACTGATATTTCTCCCTGTGATCTTCATCCCAGTTTGCGCTTCATCCAGCCCAGCATTTCTCATGATTTACTCAATATAGGTTAAATAAGGAAGGTGACAATATACAGCCTTGACGTACTCCTATCCCAATTTGGAACAAGTCTGCTGTTCCATTTCCAATTCTAACAGTTGCTTCTTGACCTGCATACAGATTTCTCAGGAGGTAGGTAAGATGGTCTGGTATTCCCACCTTTTTAAGAATTTTCCAGTTTGTTATGATCCACACAGTCAAAGGCTTTACTGTAGTCAATGAAGCAGATATTTTTCTGGAATTCTCTTGCTTTTTCTATGATTCAATAGATCTTGGCAATTTGATCTCCGGTTCCTTTGCCTTTTCTAAATCCAGCTTGTACATCTGGAAATTCTCAGTTCAGGGGCTGTTGAAACCTAGCGTGAAGGATTTTGAACATTACCTTGCTAGCATGTGAAATGAATGCAATTGTGTGGTAGTCTGAACATTTTTTGGTATTGCCCTTCTTTAGGATTGGAATGAAAACGGACCTTTTCCAGTCTTGTGGCCACTGCTGAGTTTTCTAATTTTGCTGGCATATTGCGTGCAGCACTTTCACAACATATCATTTAGGATCTGAAATAGCTCAGCTGGAATTCCATCACCTCCGCTAGCTTTGTTTGTAGTAATGCTTCCTAAGGCCCACTTGACTTCACACTCCAGGATTACTTACCTGTGTTTGGAAGATGATAGTTCAACCACAGCAAATATCCTTTCCACATTTTTCTTAATATTAATATCTGGCTGGGTCCTCCTATTTAGCGTCTGGGTAATGCTCTTAGACAAGGCTTGATTAGCTCCATCCCAGCCCCGCCCTTCCAGAGACCAGCCTTGCAGATTAGAAATCCTGAGTGTGAGCCCCGACAAGGTAATTTCTTCACTGTTAGAGCACTATTTTCCTGTTGCCCTGTGAAGGCCCAGGGCTGCCCTGGACAGCCACCCACCGGGCACAGACATATGAAAGAACAGAACCCTCAGTGTCTGCATGTGAGCAAGACATACTGAAACTTCATGCTTTATCCCTGAGCCTAGACGGTAGTGAAGCCTGCTCCTGATACAGTGTGCCAGAATGGGCTCCTTGAGACTCCAGAGCACCCAGGCAAGCTCTGCCGCAGCCACAGGGGGTCACGAGAGGGGCAAGGGGCCGGGTGGGGGGGGGTGCAGGTGGCATGTGACTCTGCGCAGCATCAATCCTGGATTTGCATCAAAGAGGTACAAAAAGAAAAGATTAACTTTTCTCCCACCATTTCCCAGTAGAGAGGACATACTTTGTTGCTTCAGCCCTGAGAGAGATACTGTCAGTGTCCATATCCTGCAGGGACTTCCTGTCCAAAGGTATCATGCCTGTGTGCTGAGTCACTCAGTCATGTCCAACTCTCTGCGACCCTATGGACTGTAGCCTTCCAGGCTCCTCTGTCCATGGGATTCTCCAGGCAAGAATACTGGAGTGCATAACCATTCCCTTCTCCAAGGCATCTTCCCAACCCAGGAATCTAACCTACGTCTCCTGCATTGCAGGTGGATTCTTTACGGGCTGAGCCACCAAGGAAGCCCAAAGTTACCATAGATCAGCTCAAAAATTTATCTACTCAGGAATATCTGTTAATAGTCATCCAACAGCCAAAGTCTGATATAGAGATTACGTGCAAGTGACTTTGCCTTCGCAGTGGATGAAGAACCCTTTGTCCTTGCCCCACATAGGCTTCTTCATTACGCATCTTCTGGCCTTAATTCCTCTTCCTGCATTTCATTATAATGCAGCTCTTGATCTCAAAGTCCTTATTTTGCCAAGTGGAGACATTACTGCTATAAACATTTACCCACTTAAAGGATTGGGAAAAGCTGAGTGAGTGGGTGCAACATGTTCACGGTGGGCACAGCCTGTGATGGACATAATGAACACATAGAGCCACGGGGTCACTGATGGTCATCAGGAGGCTGGGGGATTAACAGATACACAGCACTATATATAAAATAACAAGTACTTGGCACAGGGAACTCTACTCAATATTCTGTAATAACCTATGTGGGAAAAGAAGCTGAAAAAGAATGTGTGTATTAAATCACATCAGTCATATCTGACTCTTTGCAGCCCTATGGACAGTAACCTGCCAGGCTCCTCTGTCCATAGCATTCTCTAGGCAAGAATACTGGAGTGAATTGCCATGTCTTTCTCCAGGGGATCTTCCCAACCCAGGGATCAAACCCGAGTCTCATGTCACCTGCATTGGCAGGTGGGTTCTTTACCACTAGTGCCACCTGGGAAGCCCTGAAAAAGAATAGATACATGTATTTTATATAAGGGAATCACAATGCTGTACACCTGAAATGCAACACTGGAAATCAACTATACCTCAAAATTAAATAAAATTCACTCTAATTAAAAAAAAAAAAAAAAACAGTGCCTGGAACAGGGTGAGCACTCTGCTGTCACTATTATTACTTTTCTCCCATGAACTGTTGGAAGCCTGTCCTTGAAGGTTTTGGGTCTACCCCACACCCTCCCCCAAGGCTAGCCGGTCGTCAGGTTTTGGACCCTGCTTCACCCACAGCTGCTCCGTTTTTCCTGTTGCTGGCATCGGGCGGTTCCATGACATGCTGCCTGCAGGAGGGCTCCGCTGCTCAGGCCAAGCTTGGAAAGCGCTCCTCTGGAAAATCCCCTGAAGACAGACCTCCCTTGCGTTTCCAGCTCAGACGGTCTCCCCAGCACCTTGATCACAGCTTGCAGGCTCGCGCAAAGGCCGGGCAAGCCCTCCTGCGTCAACATGGAAAGGCCAGGAACCTGTGGCCTCGGTCGAATTTTTTTTTTCTCGGTCGATTGTCTTTTTCAAACACCCTTCTTTTGAAACACAACTGGAAGAATCCAAAATTACTCATTTACAAGGCATCCCCCCCACACTGCTACAAACTCACATATGCTTTACCTTTTAAGTTGAACTTGAAGCAATTTCTCTGAAAACATAAAAATTATCTTTTTTATATTTAACCTAGAAAACTGAATGTTTTTTAATATCCACCACCATAATTTAACAAATTTTAAAAAATGAACCACTTTCTCTGCACCAAGAAACATCACTGGCACGGTCAACAAATAGCTGCCTTCTCATTAAAGCGTCTGCTCAGCTGGCTAACAACAGGCTGGCTGGTTTCAAAAGCACAGGGAACAGACCCTTCCAGAGAACAGAACTTTGAGTTTGAGCTCAGCCTTCTTAGAGTTTGTTTAACCATGTATTGTTCTGCTACAGCATTAACAGAAGTTTCAGTAGGAACAGCCTGGGGTCAGACTGTATTCAGCACCTCCTCTCCTTATGTTGTGCTTGACTGTGTATGATATAAAAATCCTAGTCCTGCAGAATTGAGTCAACTTTCCCTTTAAAATCTTTGCTTTTTTGAATGAGCTCCCTCCCACACGCCTGCAGGAAATCCGGTTCTGTTCCACAGTATTCCAGAGGACCCCCACGGAATCTCCAAATCTGCGGTCAGCTTGCTTCTAATGCACTCCCTCTGGGGGTCCCTGGGACTTTTCTTCCCTTAGCTGCAGCCCTCTCAGGTGCTATAAACCATGCATACCAGCCCCTTCCTTTATGTGCCACACACAGCAAATACAAGGCTTGTGGATAACAATAAGTGTTATAGGCATAAGACAAAAACTTAAAACCAGGAACCTGGGAGCAGCTTATCTCTATTCCCACTATCACTTGGGGAGTCCCCTCCATTTCTCCCCTCAGGCTCTGGCCTGCTGCCCCAGTGGTGGGGATTCATTCCCATTGTGTCAGTTTGCACGCCTGACTGGCATATTTCCCCTATCTCCCAATGCCTGGCCAGCAAAACCAGATTCCTTTGTTGTCACAGTAATCTCTGCAGAGGTTATTCGGGGTTTCCCAAAGTCCGTCTCTCCTGTGTCATTAAGCAAAACATCTGGGTTGTGCCTAGGAGCTGCCAGCCCATGAGTCGCTTGGAATGGGCCTCCCCACCATTAACAACACAGCACATTCGTGTTCTTTGTGCCACGTGATAGGCCAAACAAACCAATGCCACCCTGTTCCCACTTGCCCACACCTGCCAAAGCAAAAAAGAACAGACACTAAAAAAAAAAAAAAAAGAACACAAACCAATAGTTAACATCTCAGAAATATTTGCATTCATATGGCTTTCACTTGGGATCTCCTCTCCAATTGTGGGTATGTGTTTTATATCTACAAGACTAAAGAGGCTCACCCAAGTGCTTTCCAGGTGGTACTACTAGTAAATAATCCACCTGCCAAGGCAGGAGACTCCAGAGATGCAGGTTCAATTCCTGGGTTGGGAAGATGCCTGGAGAAGGAAATGGCAACCCAATCCAGTATTCTTGCCTGGAGAATCTCATGGACAGAAGAGCCTAGCAGGCTATAGTCAAATGGGGTTGCAAAGAGTTGGACACAACTGAGCGCTCACACACACACACACACACACACACACGGTGGGGAGGGGTCCCACTCAAAGTAGAGTCCTTTTTACCCTAGAATGCAGCAACTGCTACAAGTTTTTAATGACACTTTAGGAAACCCTCCCCTCCTCATCTACAAAGTGTGAAAAGTTCCTCCTAGAGCTCACGACTTTATGGACAGCTTGGAAGCAGGGGGAGCCCACTGTCCAGTAGGTGGTCTCCAACCATGCTCCACTGTGTCTTGCATCCCTCCAACCATCTCAGAACTACTCACTGCCATCCCAGACCACCACTCCTGGGTTCAGACAAAGGCGGGCGGAGCCAGGGCTTGACACATGGCAGACATTCCAACATGTTTGTTGGATAAACTGAGTGAACATAAGCCCTGAAGATACTTCTGAGGGTCTCCACCCCACCTAGTACAAACCAGAAAGGACCCAGGGAGTGCCTTTCTGTTCCAGACATAAGCAAGAAACAGATAAGCGCCTTATTTCAAAGTTACTAAATACATCCTGCCATGAGAGAGTTGTTTGTTAATCAAACAATACCCTGTTCCCTTGATTAATGATTAATATGGTCTGTGAGTTCAAAGTGACCTTCAGATAAAACGGTTTACTAATCTATCACTGAGTTAATTCAAAGCTAAAATCTATAAAGTATAACCCTGGCACTTGGGTTCTCCTCTAAAGAAGTCTCCAACCTCGACCATATTATGAATAAAGAGACTGAAGGGAGGGATACTGGGAACTCTGGTGATGCTGGGGAGCAGGGAGGAGGAGATGGGAGGAGGAGATGGGAGGAGGAGATGGCAGCAGGGGCAACAACTTTATTCTAGTCGTGATTCACAGAGATAAGGGTGAGCTCCGCTAACCAGCACCTGAAACTTTTGTGCAAAGCAGAGAGATAGGAACTTCAGGCAGGGCAGAGGGGAATCAATCAAAGACACACACCCAGACTTCAAAATCTAGGAGACAGGGAGAGTCAGTGAAGCTTGGATGGCTAAGAACAGAACAGAGGAGGGGAAACTGAATGGTTTCACCGCAGGTCTATTTCTTCCACATGGGAGAAAGACTCACAGAAGATCTTAACGGACCTGATCTGAGAAGCTCTGGGGACTCTATTCCCCTTAAACTCTCATGCTTCCTAGGCGTTTTCAGAGCCCTTCTCTGGCTTTCTGGGGTGGCTTCAACTCTCTGCTAGCACTAACAGTCTCCAGCCATCATTTTAGCTTTGCTGTCACGGCCACATCTTCAAAGCACAAAAATCACTCCTTTCTCTCCCTCATTCACACCAAAGTCCACGGATTAAATTATTTTAAATATTACTCTGAAATTGGTGAAGATGGAAATTTCTAAATTTTCTGGTGCTTATGAGGCAGAAAAAGCAAGATAAATGGTCTCGTCAAACTAAACTTTACATCGGGACAATTTTTAGACAATAAAGAATAAAGCTGATGTATAATTTTTAAAAGAAAATATTTCTTGGGAAACCTGCTTCTGGATGAAGGCACAGTTGGCCCTGAGCAACGAGTTACAGGTGTCCTTAAAGGCTTCCTCCCCTGAACCACTCTGGGTCGGGGGGTGGAGGGTCTGAAAAGGGCAGTAAAGAGAACTTCTGAAAAGAGTTCTTTGCTCCTAGGAACATTCAGCAGATCTTCCAGGATGTTAAAAAGCATCATAGACTAGGTTCATCCTAAGAAGTAAGTAAGGCCCCTTTCCTACAAAAAAAAGAGTATTTGAAATGCTTAGCTCAGTGCCTGGTGCCTAATAGATACATAACAAATATTAGGTTCTTCCCACCCTGAGAGTCCAGGGGCCTATGAGCACATATATTGGATGTATTTCTGGAGGGGCAATTGGGTACATTCTAGATTCTTCCAGAAGCTCACAATTTTCTTATAAGGGGCCGTGGAGAGAGGAAGGCAGGGGAGGGAAGGAGGCCCAGGTTCTCTCTGCCTGCTCAGCCGCTCTTCCTCTGCCTGAGGTTTTCAGCACTTTCAGGCCGTCACTGGTTTGGGTCTTATGCTGTCCACTACGGCTGAGAGCACCGCCCCTGCTGCCTTTGCTCCCTCCATCAGCACGTGCTCCACCTGCAAAGGAGACCAGCTCACAGGACCCTCGGTGAGGCTCCTAGGACCCCGCCCTGCCCCACCCCTACCTCACCACTCTCTTCAGGAACTGGCCTGCCTAGGAGGAAGCAACCCAAAGATGCTAGAGCCGCGAGAGACCTGGACAAGCCAGGATTGCCTGAGATGAACATCAGAGGCAGGGGGAGCCCTTTCCTCCAGGAATCAACCTGGGCTCCTAGTTCTCTTCCTCCCCCAGAGCCATTCAGCCCAGGTTCTGTAGTGTGACAGTCAGCAGGGCACAGCCACTGAGACTCTTATTCTACATACAAGGAGTCTGAGAGGTGGGGAGGGGAGCTCCCTTGGACACGGTCACCCAGGGATCAGTTTCACACAGACCTGGGCTTAGGTCTCCTGAACGTCCAGCCCAGGCTCCTTGAGAGGACCTCCTATCACCCCCTTGCTCCCTGGTGTCTTCCTTTCATATGCAAATGCTCGTGAGATGGGAGACCCCTCACACCAGGGCCCACCGAGCCTGGAGCATTAGAGCAAGGACTCTCGAGAGTGGAATGCCACACCTGCTGGCTCCTGGGCACGCCATATCTCAGGTTGTTGACAAAGTGTTCGCAGTTCCCATCGATCAGGCTGTACTGCACAGTCTTGTTGATCATCTTTTTTGTCCGCTGGATGATCTTGTCCACAGGCAGGGGCAGGTACGTCCCATCCAGCTTGTTGTTGACCTTCCAGGAGCAGCCGTGCAGCACGTCCTCAAGACGACTGTATTTCACCACTGCCCGGTTGCTGAAGACAGAAGTGATGCTGCCAGCCTCAAATTCCTCACCTGGCAGCCAAAGAAAAACCAAAGTTGGGAGCTGCAAGGGGCCACGGTACAGAGCCCCTGGTTCACCCCAGGGCTGGGTGAATGGCTTCTCTTAGGGCCCCAGTTTCACTGTCTCTAACGGGCACAATAGAGAATGAGAGTTGGGCTAAATGAAACGCAAAGGGCAAGCTTTCCCAAGAAACCTTCTGCCCTGTTTTCTGCACTCCCCACTTTCAACCCTCACAGCAATCTCTTTCTCACCAAGCCCTGGAAGTACCTTATGGTGTGCTCCCAGATTCCATTCCGTGTACTGACTCGACCAAGTCCTAGGACTGGAATCTTGCTTTCCTTACCAGAACCCAGGGTGACAAGCACTCTTACATGTAAGTCATTGGCTCGTGGGGGAAGATTATGGTTTCCTGCCAGGCCTCCCCCTGCAGGGGTGCAGGTGAAGCCAAGAGGCCACCCCTCAAGAAGCCAAGGGGACTCTAGATGTGACCCATTCCAACTAGCTTCCACCATAGCCATTCTCCCTTTCTCTCCACTCAAGCATTAGGATTCTCCTTGAGGGTTTATTTAAAATCAGGGTTCCACAGCTTTGAAAAAAGAAACATTTGAAGCTGCCATATTATCATACTCGGTCCTTAGAGGAGAGCCTTAGAAAGGGTCAGAAACCTGCTCAAGGCCAGGTAAGTGGCAATTTAATACAGGACTGTTTTCCTTCTACAACCATGTGAATATGCAAACATGGGAACCCTCCCCCGCTGTAAGTTGTGTCAGTGCAAGAAATGTCCCCTGTTCCCTTTGCGAAGCATTTGAAGTCTACCTGCTGATTTCACAAAAGCTGGCAGTAGGCGATTCAGCTTTGGGGAACAAAGATGGCAGAATTCATTTTTAGAGGAAGATCTGACGGGGAGGGGAGGGACATAACTGTTAACTTATCCCCATAACAACTCTGGTTATACCAGAAGAAGTTTCCTGGATTTAGCCTGGAAAGGAGAGGGGAGATGAATGTGATGTGAAATGATTTTTCATTTTTCACACAGGCATCCAGACAAGAAGTGGGATAGGCAGTCGGATGAGTGGGGAAGCAAAGCAGGAGAGAGGGACTCTGCTCTGCAGGAAGGTCCCAGCCAGGTGAGAGGCTGGGCCAACAGAAGGGACAGGACATGGGCAGGACAGCCAGTAGCTCAGTCATGTCTGACTCTTTGCGACCTCATGGACTGCAGCACGCCAGGACTCCCTGTCCATCACCAACTCCTGGAATCCACTCAAACTCATGTCCACTGAGTCGGTGTGATCAAGGTGTGGCCATAGGCATTTGGTATCAGTGCCCTTTTGTAATCTCAACTGGAACAGGCAGTTCTTGCACAGGAGGCAAAATTCCAGAGGCATCAAAGATTACACAGTGGAGCCCATGCCTCTCCGTTTCCAGCTCCCCCAGGTCCCATCTCCTGAGGACACCATGTGACCAACGGTGCTAGATGTCCAATTTTAAGCTGTTTCACATTCCATGTTGTAATCTTCTACTATCACCATTTCCACCCCCATCAAACCTCAACTAAAATTTAATTAGTCACCTGTTTAATCTCAGCCCTGTGCTCATGCTGAAATGAAAGGAGAATAGTGTCCACACTGAGGGTGAAGCCACCTGGGATGGATTGGAAAAGCAGGGAGATCCGGTGAGGGCGGAGCTGCCAAAGGTGACCAGGAAGCCGGAAGCGGCATTTGGGGACAACAGGAAGGAAGTGGGCAATCAGAATGCATAAGCATCTGCACCCCTCCCAGGGAATCCTCAGAAATAGAGGAAGATCTTGAACCAAGTTGCGCCTGACTTTGCGACCCCGTGGACTAGAAGCCCCCAGGCTCCTCTGTCCATGAGATTTTTCAGGCAAGAATACTGCAGTGGGGTGCTATTTCCTTCTCTGAGGGATCTTCCTGACCCAGGGATCAAACCTGCATCTCCTGCTGGGCATATGGGCTCTTTACTACCGAGCCACCTGACATCTCTATTTTAAAAGAAAGGGTGGTCTAGGTGCTCAGGGAACTTAGGGATGTTCTTCACACTTGCATCTGTCTTAGGGCTGGACACTCAGTGGTTTTTGATGGACAGAGACCAAGCTCAATCACACAGTAAATTAAGGTCCAGTCATGCTTCTGGTGTTTTATTGCTGAAATAAGGTAGCAGCTGAGGGACACAATAATTAACTATCCCTTTTATGCTGCTAACTTCAATATCAGTATTTCAATAGAGCAGTAGTCCCAACCTTTTTGGCACCAGGGACCATTCTCATGAAGGACAACTTTTCCATGGGTCAGGACAAGATGGTTTCGGGATGATTCAAGCACACTAAATTTATTGTGCACTTTATTTCTGTTATTATCACATTGTGACAATTTGGAAATGTGAGAGATGGGGAGCCACTGTAAATACAGATGAAGCTTCACTCATGGCCCACCACTCACCTCCTACCGTACTGCCCAGTTCCTAACAGGCCACGGACCTGAACTGGTCCATGACCCAGGGGATCGCTGCAATAGAGTATCCACTCTTACTTGGGGGAGCCAGGTGAACCACACAATCATCTTCCACACAGATGGCCCAGTGCTCATAGCCAATCCGAAAAATCTCAATCAGGTCTCCAGGTCTGGGTTTTGGTTTATCCTATGATGGAAAAACAAAATAAAATGAGACTTCATGTGCCCAGGGAACTCCGGAGATCCTGTTTGGGGACCAGCTACAATTCAGCGTGAAGACACTGCCTTTCATCACATTACAGAAACCCAGGCTGCAAAAGGATCTCTCCACACGAATGACTGAAGGACCCACCCACTCCTGCCACCACCTTCATGACTAAAGCCACAGAGGCTGACAGTGCCAGCTCCACATGCATACACACCCTTCAGTAAGTGATGGAACTCCTGGACACTTTCTCCTTGACGCTGAGCATCATGCAAACTTTTTCAATAGAGGGCGCTAGAGAGACACTGCAAGAGGAAGGGGATCTCCTGCAGGTTCTGGCTTTGTTACTGCTGCTGCTGCTGCTGCTAAGTCACTTCAGTCGTGTCCGACTCTGTGGGACCCCATAGACGGCAGCCCACCAGGCTCCCCCGTCCCTGGGATTCTCCAGGCAAGAACACTGGAGTGGGTTGCCATGTCCTTCTCCAGTGCGTTTAAGTGAAAAGTGAAAGTGAAGTCGCTCAGTCGTGTCCGACCCTTAGCGACCCCATGGACTGCAGCCCACCAGGCTCCTCCATCCATGGGATTTTCCAGGCAAGAGTACTGGAGTGGGGTGCCATCGCCTTCTCCCAAACTCTTAATTCTTGGGTATAAATCTCACTTAGTAATGATGTATAATCCTTGGCATCACCGACTCAATGCACATGAGTTTGGGTGAACTTCGGGAGTTGGTGACGGACAGGGAGGCCTGGCATGTTGCTATTCATGGGGTCGCAAAGAGTCGGACACGACTAGCGCCTGAACGGAACGGAAGCCGTGCAGCCAAAATAATAAATAAATAGTTTGTCTCTTGTAGGTGGCCTGTAACTGGATCTTGTGTTGCTAAGTCAGACGATCCTTTTTTGGACTGTTTGAGTCACAAACTACATGAAACTGTGGATTCAAATTCCCATCTGGAGTCCTTGATCCAATATAAGCTCCATGACTTTAAAATTAGAATAAAAGCTAAAATATATATATATTTATATTCCTTTTCAATAATAACCTATGTAACTACCTTTCTCGGTGCTTTGTATTTCTTCATGTAGATTAGTTACTGTCTGGTGTGACTTCCTTTCAGCCTGAGGAATTTTCTTTGCTACTCCCTTTCAGGTAAGTCCTCTAGCAACACTTTTTACCAGTCTTCACTTACCTGAGACTTCACTCTATTCCACCTTCATTTTTGAAAGATAGTTTACCAGACACAGGATTTCTGGTTGACACCTTTTTTTTTTTTTCTTTTTGTCAGTTTTCATACGCCATCCCACTGCTTTCTGGCCTCTGTCATTTCTGACCAAGAAAACAGCTATCAGTTTTCTTGTGGTTCCTTTGTACCTGATGAGTCTTTTTTCTCTTTCTCTCTCTCGTGGCTTCAAGATGTTTCAACTGTTTTGATTCTGATTCCCCCAGAGCTGGTGGTTGCTGCTATTTGTTTGTCTATTTAGAGGCCTGCCTGGCTTAATTCTACAATGTCTGTTTCCCTCACAGTATTCAACCCCTGCTGCACCTGCTCCAGTTTTATTTTGTTTTCTTGCTTTTATTTTTAAGCCTGACATGGGCAGTGACTGGTCAGAGGCTGACACACCTGTTGGGCCAATAGGGTATCACTTTTCTCCTATGGAGCTTGGTGTGGTTTGGAGAATTCATGCAAGGTTCTCAAGTTGAACAGTCTGTGAGCTGTTATTCAGTACTTTCTGCATTCACAAGGCCTCATGCTCCTCCAGGAATGGAAGGACAGGCCCCTCCAGTGTCTCCTGAATGTGTGTAAAGCCTATGACCCCTTCCAGACCAGCAGCTTTTCTAGACCCTCTTTAACTGTCTCAGTACCTGCATTTCTGTATTAAATTTCTGGCTGGTCTGTTAATTTATCACTTGTTCCAACACTGCAACCTCAAGCTAGCTGCAATTTTGGCCTTCCATGATGTTTGTCACTTAGGTAACTATTGTTTTCAACAACATCCCTGGGCATGGAATTTTCCACCTTCTGTTTCAAATAAAGTTTCCCTTTGTGGCCACTGCCAGTCCTCCTGGCATGTCCCACCCACTTTCCCATCACAGAGCTGGGGAAGGTAGGGGATGGAGGGCATGCAAAGACACTACAGATCTCCATTGCTCTGAGATTCCAGGATTCAGTAGACTTTCAGGATTTAATGTGTATCAACTTACTGTATGCTTTTGGTCAAATTCCAGAATTTTCTTTTATTTGTTTATTGGTTGTGCTGGGTCTTTGTTGCTGCACAGGCTTTTGTCTAGTTGCAGCAAGCAGGGGCCACTCCTCCTTGTGGTGTGCAGGCTTCTCATTGTGGTGGCTTCTCTTGTTGCTGAGCATGGGCTCTAGGGAGTGTGGCTTCAGTAGTTGCTGCTCCCAGGCTCCAGAGCACAGGCTCAATAGCTGTAGCACACGGGCTTAGTTGCTCCGTAGCATGTGGGATCCTCCTGGACCAGGGATTGAGCATGCGTCTCCTGCATTGGCAGGCGGGTTCTTTACCACTGGGCCACCCGGGAAGCCCCAGAGTCTTTAAATCATTGTATTTGACAGTTTCATCTAGCTTTATTTTTGCTATTTGGGGAGATTTTCTGAGATCCTCAGCCATTTCAGAAGTCCTGCCCACTTGAGGGAATGAATTTTTATGGGCACAAAGCAGGCCATTGACTCAGCAATACTACATGGAAGAAATTGTGGCCAAGAAAGATGAAGTGCTTTGCCAAAGTCCTCTGCAAGTCAGCTGGCAGAGCTAGGACCAAAACCAGGTTTCTACCCCCTGACCAAACCAACTCCTGCCTGAAAGAGAAAATACATAGCAACTGAGTTCCCACTAGAGGGCGCCCCAAACCAGCCTTCCCATGTGGACAGTGAGATCACTATCCTCCCTGAATTTTTCGGGAATAACTGCCATTAGGAAGACAGAAATGACAACCCACTCCAGTGTTCTTGCCTGGAGAATCTCAGGGACGGGGGAGCTTGGTGGGTTGCCGTCGATGGGGTCGCACAGAGTCGAACACGACTGAAGCGACTTAGCAGCAGCAGCAGCAGCAGCAGGAAGACACAACAATTTATTCTGATGCTAGTCTAAGCCAGAAAAAAAAAGAAAGAAAGAAATCCACATGCTGGCCATCAAGGATGTTTAACAAGCTTGGTACAAGAAACAGAAAGTTTCAGCACTGAGGGAAGCGGGTTTTAGAATTTTAATCCACCTGCAACATTGCAATGTAGATTAGGGTTGTTGTTCAGTTGCTAATTTGTGTCTGACTCTTTGCCATCCCAAGGACTGCAGCACTCCAGGCTTCCCTGTCCTTTACTATTTCCCTGAGTTTGCTCAAACTCATGTCCATTGAATTAGTGATGCCATTCAACTAATTCATCTTCTATCACCCCCTTCACCTCCTGCCCTCAATCTTCCTTCCCCAAGATCAGCGTTTTGTCCCCAGCATCAGATGGCCAAAGGATTGTATCAGATGGCCAAAGGATTGCAGTTTCAGCTTCAGCACCAGTCCTTCCAATGAATGAATATTCAGGGTTGAATATTCTGAATGAATTGACTGGTTTGGTTTCCTTGCAGTCCAAGGGACTCTCAAGAGTCTTCTCTAGCACCACAGTTCGAAAGCATCAATTCTTTGACACTCAGCCTTCTTTATGGTCCAACTCTCACATCTGTCCATGACTAATGGAAAAACTATACTTTGACTATACAGACCTTTGTTGGCAAAATGATGTCTCTGCTTCTTAATATGCTGTCTAGGTTTGTCATAGTTTTTCTTCCAAGGAGCAAGTGTCTTTTAATTTCATGGCTGCAGTCACTGTCCACAGTGATTTTGGAGCCAAGAAAATTAAATCTGTCACTGTTTCCACATTTTCCCCATCTACTTGCCATGAAGTGATGGAACTGTATGCCATAATCTTTGGTTTTTTGAATGTTGAGTTTTAACAGGGGTAGGAAGGTGAAAACTTGAATGGAATTTACAAGAGACTTAATAGTCACCTAGTGTCACCTGCTTAATAGTCATCTGCTCTTTTGCTGAAGTTTCTCCCACTATAAACTGATTGTATTAAGCTTTGGGTCTCACCTTTGGCTGCACATGGAAATCCCTTGCAGAGCTCTTAAAAATTAAGACTGATCTGGAGTATGGCCTGAGAACCAGAGTTTTAAGAGCTCCTTGGGTGATTCTAATGGCAGCCAAGGTTGTAGCCATACTGGAAGCTTTTCCAGGGTCTCATCCTCCCTTTATCCTTGACTTTACCCAGTCCCCAGCACTTCATGAACCCAGGAAACCAGTCTATATCCTCCAGGTTGACCTCCAGTCCCAGCTGGTGCTCCAGTCTTCAAATCCAGATTAAGCTTTCTCTGCCCTTTTACTCTCTTTGAAATAAGATGTCACTTCAAAATCTTCCATCCATCTTGTTATTTATTTCCTTTGCATAGGCTGGCAGGCCAGCCCTGGCCCTTCTCCCAGAGATAGGCACTTGTTTAGAAAAACCAGTCTTTCATAAGGCCCCTAGATGATAAAAATTTCTGAAAGTCTTATAACTCTGAGGGGGTGATACAAGGAAGTGGGTGGAGGGCTTATTTCTGCCTACAGCAGAGGCGAGGGTTCCCTGAGTTAGGCCCTTATGTATGGACAGTTTCTTTTTCGTGACCAAAAGCAATGGGAAACACAAGTTAAAGTCAAAGAAACAGATCCAATATGGAGTCAAAATTGGCTCTTCCCTGTAACAATCTGTACACATGTTTATAAGCTGCTTTATTTGCAACAGCCAAACACTAGAAACAACCCAAATGCCCATGAATGGGTGAGTGAATGAACAAATAGTGGTCTATCCATATAATGAAATACTACTTAGTATAAAAAGAAATGAACTATTGATAACATGCAGCAACACAGATATAACTTGGAATAATATGAAATTATGTGAAAGGAGAGAGACACAAGAAAGCACATAAAATATGATTCCATTTACGCAATCCTCTAGAAAATGCAGACTAACGCATAGCAACAGAAAGCACATCAATTGTTGCATGGGGATGTGAGTGGAAGAGGGAGAGGTTTACACAGAGGAACAAAGAAAGCTGTGGGAGTGATACAGATGTCTGTGCCCCCACCAGGTATTGAACCTACACCCTTAGCAGTGAAAGCACAGAGTCCTATTCATTGGCCTGCCAGGGAATCCCTGCTTATTCATTATCTTGATGGTGGTGATGCTTTCATGGGCAAATACACATGTCAAATCATACCCAATTGTATACTCTGAATATATGCAGTTTATGGTATATTGGTTATACCTCAGTAACGCTCAATAAACAGATCCGTAAAGCTGTTTCTAAACAATTTAAAGGCATCAGTTCAGTTCAGTCGCTCAGTCGTGTCCGACTCTTTGCGACCACATGAATCACAGCATGCCAGGCCTCCCTGTCCATCACCAACTCCCGGAGTGCACTCAAACCCACGTCCATCAAGTCAGTGATGCCATCCAGCCATCTCATCCTCTGTCATCCCCCTCTCCTCCTGCCCCCAACCCCTCCCACCATAAGAGTCTTTTCCAATGAGTTAACTCTTCGCATGAGGTAGCCAAAATATTGGAGTTTCAGCCTCAGCATCAGTCCTTCTAATGAACACCCAGGACTGGTCTCCTTTAGGATGGACTTGTTGGACTTCCTTGCAGTCCAAGGGACTCTCAAGAGTCTTCTCCAGCACCACAGTTCAAAAGCATCAGTTCTTTGGCAGTCAGCTTTCTTCACAGTCCAACTCTCACATCCATACATGACTACTGGAAAAACCTTAGCCTTAACTAGATGGACCTTTGTTAGCAAAGTAATATCTCTGCTTTTTAATATGCTGTCTAGGTTGGTCATAACTTTCTTTCAAAGACTAAGCGTCTTAATGTCATGGCTGCAATCACCATCTGCAGTGATTTTGGAGCCCAGAAAAATAAAGTCTGACACTGTTTCCACTGTTTCCCCATCTATTTCCCATGAAGTGATGGGACCACATGCCATGATCTTTGTTTTCTGAATGTTGAGCTTTAAGCCAACTTTTTCACTCTCCTCTTTCACTTTCATCAAGAGGCTTTTTAGCTCCGCTTCACTTTCTGCCATAAGGGTGGTGTCAGCTGCATATCTGAGGTTATTGATATTTCTCCCGGCAATATTGATTCCAGCTTGTGCTTCTTCCAGTCCAGCGAGTCTCGTGATGTATGTACTCTGCATATAAGTTAAATAAGCAGGGTGACAATATACAGCCTTGACATACTCCTTTCCCGATTTGGAACCAGTCTGTTGTTCCATGTCCAGTTCTAACTGTTGCTTCCTAGTTTCTCAATGTCTAATCACATGGACCACAGTCTAACTCAACAAAACACTAAACCATGTAGGTCATCCAAGTCGGACGGGTCATGGTGGAGAGTTCTGACAAAACATGGTCCACTGGAGAAGGGAATGGCAAACCACTTCAGTTTTCTTGCCTTGAGAACCCCAAGAACAGCATGAAAAGCTAAAAATATAGGACACAAAAGATGAACTCCCCAGGTCAGTAGGTGCCCAATATGCTACTGGAGATCAGTGGAGAAATAACTCCAGAAAGACTGAAGAGATGGAGCTAAAGCAAAAAGAACACCCAGCTGTGGATGTGACTGGTGATAGAAGCAAGGTCCGATGCTGTAAACAGCAATATTGCATAGGAACCTGGAATGCTAGGTCCATGAATCAAGGCACATTGGAAGTGGTCAAACAGGAGATAGCAAGAGTGAACATCAACATTTTAGGAATCAGCGAACTAAAATGGACTGGAATGGGTGAATTTAGCTCTACTAAATTCTACTAAATTTAGCTCTACTAAATTTATATCTACTACGGTGGGCAAGAATCCCTTAGAAGAATTGGAGTAGCCATCTAGTCAACAAAAGAGTCCAAAATGCAGTACTTGGATGCAATCTCAAAAACGACAGAATGACCTCTGTTCGTTTCCAAGGCAAACCATTCAATATCACAGTAATCTAAGTCTATACCCAACCAGTAACACTGAAGAAGCTGAAGTTGAACAGTTCTATGAAAACCTACAAGACCTTTTAGAACTAACACCCAAAAAAGATGTCCTTTTCATTATAAGGGGCTAGAATGCAAAAGTAGAAAGTCAAGAAACACCTGGAGTAATGGGCAAATTTGGCCTTGGAGTATGGAATGAAGCAGGGCAAAGGCAGAATGCACTGGTCATAGCAAACACCCTCTTCCAACAACACAAGAGAAGACTCTACACATGGACATCACCAGATGGTCAACACCGAAATCAGAATGATTATATTCTTTGCAGCCAAAGATGGAGAAGCTCTATACAGTCAGTAAAAACAAGACCAGGAGCTGACTGTGGCTCAGATCATGAACTCCTTATTGCCAAATTCAGACCTAAATTGAAGAAAGTAGGGAAAACCATTCAGGTATGACCTAAATCAAATCCCTTACAATTATAAAGTGGAAGTGAGAAATACACTTAAGGGACTAGATCTGATAGATAGAGTGCCTGATGAACTATGGAATGAGGTTCGTGACATTGTACAGGAGACAGGGATCAAGACCATCCCCAAGAAAAAGAAATGCAAAAAAGCAAAATGGCTGTCTGGGGAGGCCTTACAAATAGCTGTGAAAAGAAGGGAAGCAAAAAGCAAAGGAGAAAAGGAAAGAAATACTCATTTGAATGCAGAGTTCCAAAGAATAGCAAGAAGAGATAAGAAAGCCTTCCTCAAGGATCAATGCAAAGAAATAGAGGAAAAGAACAGAATGGGAAAGACTAGAGATCTCTTCAAGAAAATTAGAGATACCAAGGGAACATTTTATGCAAAGATGGGCTCAATAAAGGACAGAAATGGTCTGGACCTAACAGAAGCAGAGGATATTGAGAAGAGGTGGCAAGAATACACAGAGAACTATACAAAAAAGATCTTCATGACCCAGATAACCACAACAGTGTGCTCACTCACGTAGAGCCAGATATCTTGACTGTAAAGGGAAGTGGGCCATAGGAAACATCAGTACGAACAAAGCTCGTGGAGGTGATGGAATTCCAGTTGAGTTATTTCAAATCCTAAAAGATGATGCTGTGAAAGTGCTGCACTCAATGTGCCAACAAATTTGGAAAACTCAGCAGTGGCCACAGGACTGGAAAAGGTAAGTTTTCATTCCAATCCCAAAGAAAGGTAATGCCCAAGAATGTTCAAACTACAACACAATTGCACTCATCTCACACACTAGTAAATTAATGCTCAAAATTCTCCAAGCCAGGCTTCAACAATATGTGAACTGTGAACTTCCAGATGTTCAAGTTCGATTTAGAAAAGGCAGAGGAACCAAAGATCAAATTGCCAACATCTTCTGGATCACAGAAAAAGCAGGACAGTTTCAGAAAAACATCTATTTCTGCTTTATTGACTATGCCAAAGCCTTTGACTGTGTGGATCACAATAAACTGTGGGAAGTTCTGAAAGAGATGGGAATACCAGACCACCTGACTTGCCTCTTGAGAAATCTGTATGCAAGTCAGGAAGCAACAGTTAGGACTGGACATGGAACAATAGACTGGTTCCAAATAGGAAAGTCAAGTACGTCAAAGCTGTATACTGTCACCCTGCTTATTTAACTTATATGCAGAGTATATCATGAGAAATGCTGGGCTGGAAGAAGCACAAGCTGGAATCAAGACTGCCAGGAGAAATATCAATAACCTCAGATATGCAGATGACACCACCCTTATGGCAGAAAGTGAAGAGGAACTAAAAAGCCTCTTGATGAAAGTGAAAGAGGAGAGTGAAAAAGTTGGCTTAAAGCTCAACATTCAGAAAATGAAGATCATGGCATCCAGTCCCATCACTTCATGGGAAATAGATGGGAAAACAGTGGAAACAGTGTCAGACTTTATTTTGGGGGGCTCTTAAATCACTGCAGATGGTGATTGCATCCATGAAATTAAAAGACCTTTACTCCTTGACAGGTAAGTTATGACCAACCTAGATAGCATATTCAAAGCAGAGACTTACTTTGCCAACAAATGTCCATCTAATCAAGGCCATGGTTTTTCCAGCGGTCATGTATGGATGTGAGAGTTGGATTGTGAAGAAAGCTGAGTGCCGAAGAATGATGCTTTTGAACTGTGGTGTTGGAGAAGACTCTTGGGAGTCCTTTGGACTGCAAAGAGATCCAACCAGTCCATTCTAAAGGAGATCAGCCCTCGATGTTCATTGCAAGGACTGATGCTAAAGCTGAAACTAATACTTTGGCCACCTCATGTGAAGAGTTGACTCACTGGAACAGACTCTGATGCTGGGAGGGATTGGGGACAGGAGGAGAAGGGGAAAATATTGGATGAAATGGCTGGATGGCATCATCTACTCGATGGACATGAGTTTGAGTGAACTCTGGGAGTTGGTGATGGACAGGGAGGCCTGGCATGCTGCGATTCACGGGGTCGCAAAGAGTTGGACACTACTGAGTGACTGAACCGAACTGAACCATTATCTTCATTACCTCCATCATAGTTTGGCCCCAGGTAAATAGCAGGGAGGGAACACAGCTCCAGGCATCAACAGAAAATTGTATTAAAGATTTACTGAGCATGGCCTCGCCCATCAGAACAAGACCCAGTTTCCCCCTCAGTCTCTCCCATCAGGAAGCTTTCATAGCCTCTTATCTTTCTCCATCAGAGGGCAGACAGACTGAAAACCACAATCACAGAAAACTAACCAATCTAATCACATGGACTACAGCCTTGTCTAACTCAGTGAAACTATGAGCCATGCTGTGTAGGGTCATCCAAGATGGACAGGTCATGGTGGAGAATTCCTACAAAATGTGGTCCACTGGAGAAGGGAATGGCAAACCATTTCAGTATTCTTGCCTTAAGAACCCCATGAACAGTATGAAAAGTTAAAATGATAGGACACTGAAAGATGAACTCCCCAGGTTGGTAGGTGCCCAATATGCTACTGGAGATCAGTGGAGAAATAACTCCAGAAAGAATGAAGAGACGGAGCCAAAGCAAAAACAGCACCCAGTTGTAGATGTGACTGGAGGCGGAAGCAAGGTCCAATGCTGTTTTTCCCTAAATTATCCAATTTTAGTGAAAATCCTGCATCCTGCTAAGTCAGTTTAGCTAGAATCCCCAACCTTGATAGCCGATCACCCTGGATATCTGATGGAGTTTCTCATCCTTTATCATTTGGAGAGGAGAAACAGTGGAAACAGTGGCAGACTTTATTTTGGGGGCCTCCAAAATTACTCCAGATGGTGACTGCAAGCCATGAGATAAAAGGATGCTTACTCCTTGGAAAAAGAGTTATGACCAACCTAGACAGCATATTCAAAAGAAGAGACATTACTTTGCCAACAAAGGTCTGTCTAGTCAAGGCTGTGGTTTTTCCAGTAGTCATGTACGGATGTGAGAGTTGGACTATAAAGAAAGCTGAGCACCAAAGAATTGATGTTTTTGAACTGTGGTGTTGGAGAGGACTCTTTGAGAGTGCCTTGGACTGCAGGGAGATCCAACTAATCCATCTAAAGGAAATCATTCCTTAATGTTCATTGGAAGGACTGATGTTTACACTGAAACTCTAATACTTTGGCCACCTGATGTGAAGAGCTGACTCATTTGAAAAGACCCTGATGCTGGGAAAGATTGAAGGTGGGAGGAAAAGGGGATGACAGAGGATGAGATGGTTGGATAGCATCACTGACTCAGTGGACATGAGTTTGAGTAAGCTCCAGGAGTTGGTGATGGATAGGGAGATCTGGGGTGCTGCAGTCCATGGGGTTGCAAAGAGTTGCACACAACTGAGCAACTGAACTGAAATAATCATTTCCCTCAGGCAGTGTCTAATCATCCTAGCCTGGCTTCAGCAAGAATTCTACTCAGTCATGTTAGCTAGAATCCATACTTTTTCCTTAATGTTTCCTATTAGTAATTTTTCATCCACTACCATCTGTACCACCCAAACCGTAATGACATCATTTTAACTTAATTTCACCTTCAAAGACTTTATCAGTTACATTCTGAAACACCAGGACTTCAACATATGAATTGGTGGGTGGTGTGGATACAATCTAATTTATGATACAAGGCCTTGTGTGTTGCTTCTGTGGCTCAATTTCAGAACTGGTGCCACAGGCTTAAACTTACAGATTCTCCTCTCTTCTTCTTCTTCCCGACTCTCTTTGATCTAGTGTTTAGGTCTGTTATCAAGAGTCCCCCCAGGGAGACAGCTAGCTAGTAGGCAAGCAGAGTGAGCTGCATTTATGAGCTGCTCTCCTTGGCCTGAGAGCGTCTCATTTTTCAAGTGTTCATGAAAGAGTAATATGAATTACCAAACCAATAACTTGCCTTATATTATTCATTTCCTTTGTACTGGTAAGATTTTAGAAGTCTGCTGAACCAATGATACATTTAGACACTTAGCAAAGTTAGCGTGAAGCTCAGTGAAGTGACTGAGCTATGTTGAACCAACAGGCATGAACTCACTGCTTGCGAATATCTGAGGGACTAAGATAGAAGAGGAAAGCAGAAACTATGTCTCTGTTTTCATGGCTCTTTCTCCTGCCCAGAAGCCATTCACTGCAGCCCAATGGGAACAAGCAGCTCTGCAGTGCCTGTGGCAGCTGGTTCTTGTGGCAAGCAGAGGAACAGGATTTGAGCTATCATCTTATCTCATGTCAACCTACACTCCATCACTCATAGAGGACCCAGGTGTCTGAGAGGCAGAATTCAAATTTACATTCCTTGTTCCCCAGTTCTGATGTCAGGCATAAAGCCATTCCACAGGCAACACCTCCTGCATCAGCACCAAGTGGTTCATCTGGTTTTACAAGTACTTTTTTCCTGGAGAATACAAGCATTTGTGTTTGTATCTGTATGTATTTTCCTTGCAATTTCCAGTGCTAAGACGGAATAGCTGGGATTCTTTTTAATGGCTTTCAAAAAAAATAAAAAAACAAACCCCATCCTGAGGCCAGGGGGATGAGCACATTGTGCAAATTCAATAATAAATAAACAGATTTGGCAAAGAGGAAAATGATACGTTGTTCTTTGGAAGTGGTCCTGAGGGCTCAGCTATGGGCACATTTTACGAATCAGTGATCTTGGAAGTGCTTCTGATGAAATAAATTAAAATCTCCGGTGAGTGTCAGCAAAGCTTTTCTCCCTTGTTTCTTGTAGAGGCAACATCCAGAAAGAGAGCTGGGCTCCTTCTGGACTTGCTCTAGAGCTATTTTGACAAATTTTGCTTTTATTCTTTGTATAGTCATTGTTTTCACCTTAATTATTTTTTTGCAACAGTGAGGCTTAGTATTTCTTATTCTAGCGCAGAAAACAAATTTGCAGAGAGAATGGCCCATTAATCACAGTGACCCTAAGTCATTAGCAAGTGTTAATTACATAACAACAGAAAAACCCTTAAATGCATCTTTTAACTAATCATAAAACCTCTACAACACTTTCTCTGACCATTTGAAACTTCCTTTGTTTCAGTCATATGAAGATGTCTAATACTGTATTTGTGAAATAATTTAAGCTCTAGATCTCAGCCTCTACTGAAATAAATGGTTTCTATTTCTACTGTGGGCTATGTTCTTTCATGAATCTTTTTTCATTTGACTATTAATATTATAGAGCTTACAACAGATATTCCCTGATAAAACAAATTTTAATTTTAGGTTTCACTCTGCTGGGAAATTTTAATTAATCATTTAATTGTTTCAAATCAGGCAGGTCTCTCTTTTCAAAACCTCAAATTGTGGAATTGAAATGAATCTCTACCTTCTTCTGTGTTAACTCCTTGAGAAAGCTCCAATTATGTAATCACTTTGTCATTTACAAAAATATAACTGAAAATTACCAGAGGAAGCATCCTTGAATTCATATACATGCACATATATATACTATATACATACACACTATGAAGTGTGGAAGTGTTAGTTGCTCAGTCATGTCCAACTCTTTTCGACCCATGGACTGTAGCCTGCCAGGCTCTTCTGTCCATGGGATTTTTCATACATGAATACTGGAGTGGGTTGCCATTTCATTCCCCAGGGGATCTTCTCAATCCAGGGATCGAACCCAGCTCTCCTGCACTGCAGGCAGACTCTTTACCATCTGACCTACCAGGGAAGCCCCATACACTAAGCAAAGTAACTCAGAAAGAGAAAGATAAATACCATATAATATCACCCATCTGTGATTCTAAATATGACACAAATGAACTTATACTGGATCTTTCCAGGATACTTGTTTTTATATAAAATAAAAAAGATTGGATATTATATCATTCTTTCCATCTGTATCCAGTTAAAGCACATTTGATCTGATACAGTCAGTATTTCATCTGTTCTTTCCTTTTCTCCTTCTTATTTTTCCTCTCTACTTTTCTTCCACCTTTTGTTCTTTTCTTTTTTTTGACAATTCTCATTCTCCTTCTTAAACTATTCTCTTTTGCCTTAACATTATTTTCTTTTTTCCTTTTGCATTTCCTCTGTTGTATTGTCTTTTCTCAGCAATTTCTTTTTTTCTAGAGCTTTCTATGTTTTACTGATTTCCCCCTCACACTTCTGTTTCTGACTTTGTGACTACCATCCTACAATATAAAATGATACCTTGATTTTCTTTGTTCTAGCTTCACTATAATGTTATATTATTGTCCTTTCTCTCTCAGCATTTGAATAATTAATTTTTTTTACCAGCTTTACAATTAATTGCCTAGGAACATAGAATTTTACTAGGCAGTGATAACATAATTAGTAAAGTCTGTGTAATGTTCAAAATACCATGAGTGGAGAATAAACTGTGAACACCTTAGCAAGGGATCTCCCTGTCGCCACCACCACCACCACCAATCAAAGCAAAAGATGAATTTACCAGAAATATTTTTTCTAGGCTTCATTTTATAACTGATGCTCAAATAAGTAAACTGAGTATCAATTCAATAAATTGAATTAAATTTCACCTTAGGACAGGACCTTCTAAAATTCTATTTCAGACTTCTCTTTTTTCTGCTCCATGAACCATGTAATAAGAAAATGAAAAACACAGGAGAGTTACTTACAACTCAGGTACCAGTTTGTTGCAAAACAAGGAAGCCAGTTTTATAAAAGAACGGAGTGAAAGAAGACAGAGAGAAAGGAGAAGGAAGAGAAATCAGTGTCTATGGAGTAAGGAAGAATTAAAACCTTTGCTAAGACTGAGATATCTATATCTAGAAACTTTGAAGTAGGGGAATAAACACTCTTCTTATGAATATGCATAGGTACTGAATATTACTGCTAAATAGATTGTGGCCAATAGGACCCAAATGGGGTCGAAATAATGGAATCAGAGGAAGGCTAAGCCTATGTTTCCTGCATCTCTCTGAACAGCATGTTAGTCTTCTCAGAGGACTTGTGGTTCCTACGGGTTCACTGAAGAGGATGAAAAGTTTACTGAGGAAGGGAGGCCACGGCACTGGCCATATGACAGAACAAGCCCTGGAACTATAAGGGCAAGACCATGTGTAGAGGGATAGAACGGTATCAAGGAAACTCGAATATATCTGTCAATTAAGAGATATGTGGAAAAAGAGGAGGCCAAGAGAACTGGTCTGTGTGGTAAGGAGAAAGTACATACTAAATCAATGTTTGCAAATCACTTAATTATTACAATTTATTTTGATCACATGTTCTACTATAATGTAGCTTTGAATTATACAGTTCTCTCTTCTTAACATTCCATCACTGGGTATAAGAGCAATGTTAACAATTACTAAAATGGAAGAATTTTCAACTTTCTTAAAGACAAGACAGACAATCAAAGACACTAAAGTATCCCCTGAAATATCCAAACAGGTCATTTAAATGGCATACAAAATTATATTAACAATGTCAAGAATTAATTCAATAAATATCAGAAATTTCAAGAATATAAGATAGAAACTATAAAAATTTCTAATGGTTAGAAGAGCAAAATTAAAATTTTACTTGACTAAAGAATGATTTCTTATTTCTACCTCATGTGAGATATAAAGGTAAATATTTAGCATATTTTCATGAAAGATAAAAGTCCTTTAAGAAAAACAAAGTGAAATTAGTTTGAAACAGAAAGATCTAAGTAAGAGAAAGGGTAGGTGGAAGTAATTGAATGTTTTTGGCTCTAGGTAATTGAAGATTTTCTTCTCAAAGATGAATTAGTTACCTGCTGTTGTCTTCTTAAATTTACATGTGCTGGACAGAAGTATTTAGAAATATCTTGATGTTTATTACACAATCCTGATTTTCCAGAAAGATCGTGAGTATAAGAGATCTCACCAGAAGTCTTTTTTTCCACTTTTCCCTATTATCTAAATGTAATTTCAGGTGTTAATTACTCATATATAAGCATTTTAGATGAAAATGATCTTTTAACTTGCCTTGATAAAATTTTTTTTGTAACTTAGTATGTGTAAATGATCCAAAAGAGAGAACATAGAAACAAGAGAAAACATGTTGCTAAGGAGATGATTTAACAGGTTATTTATAAAACCACTCATTGTTTGAATGGATTTTTCACACATTAACCATGACTGTAATTTTTAAATTGCATAGATGCAGCCAGGTGTTCTATGCCGTCATCCAGCATCAGTACCAGAATCTCTTCCAACTGCTGAGGGCTCATGACAATGTTTTGTTATCATCCCTGTATTCTTTTTGTTTGACAATTTTTAAATAATATAAGATAATAGAGGTAAAATGTTGACTTTAATAGGCAGTGTTCAAAGGAGTTTTTTTATTTTATACATACAAAATAAAAGACTAATCATCTTAGTGTCAACAAGCGTAAGTGAAATGAAGCATGCAATGATAAATAGGATTTTGTTTAAAATTACTCAGACATACAAAAGTTGACAGGGCATGTAATGTGGGAGAAAAGAGTTATTGACTCTGAGATGCAAAGCACAGAAAAGACAGATTAAAATAAAATTAAATGGAGAGCATTAATGGTCTATAATGTGATTGTCTGCATAGAATGTGTTTTTCCGTAAATACTGCAGATAAAGTAAAATTACTGTCTAAAACATGTAATGCTTTAAAACAACACTGGATGTTTATATTACCAGATAAATAAATAAATAAAATTTAAAAATTGCAACACAACTGAAAAAAAGAACATAAAATCTTTTAAAGCTTGGGTCATGTGAATATGCACATTATAAATACAGTGTATGAGTGTGTCTTAAGTGTGCAAATTTTATAATCTTGGAAATTATACTTTATAAACTATTTTTCTACTGCTGTTATTAGTCACTAAGTCACGTCTGACTCTCTGCCACCTCTGCAGACTGCAGCACATCAGAGTTCCCTGTCCTTCACTATCTTGGCAAATGAGGCAGAATAGTTGGAGTAGAAAAAATGATACTTCATGATTTTCTAAGTTGGTCAGGTAAACAGATCTCTAATTTCATAGAAAAATACAAATTAAGTACCTCTCCCACCCCACTATCTCTTTACAGATAAGGTGGACAAAATGAAATTATAATGTCACTGATTAATTATGTAACATCATTCTTTTTTCATTTAAATATCAGGCAAGAGTTCATAAAGACACTGCAAAACATTGGAGAAATAACTGTTGAGATAGAATACTACTATTGGCCTGAGGAAAAAAAGAGTGGGGAAATCAAAATATGTGCTGAGTCACTATGTAAAAGACAAAATTTAATTAACGTAGTAATGGACATGCAAATTAAAAAGCTATGGACTATATTTACTATCATATTAAAAATAAGTTTTAAATACTAGCAATATCACATGTTGATAATCATTAGAGAAAAAATATAATTAGGCAACAAGTATAACCTCATTAAAATTAATTTAGCAAGATAAAGTAAAATGTCTAATGCATTTAGACAAATGTCTAATGCATCTCACTCAGTGATCAGAAATCTCACATCTAAGAAACTATTCCAAGAAATAAAATTTAAGAATTTTGTTATATATACATAGGATATTCATATTAGTATTTTTTGTAATGATAAATCTGGAGGTAGGTTTGATATTCACCGATAACCTACTTTAAACTACAAATTATGAAATATGACACTTTCAGAACAGTAAGTTCTTTACTTACTGATGTGGAGAGCTAACCATTAAACTGCTAAAAAAAAAAAAAAAAAAAGGAAGTTGCAAGCTACAGGAAGATCTTGCTTACAGGATCAATGTCTTACTCAATGTCTTCCTGTTGAACTTCCAGATGTTCAAGCTGGATTTAGAAAAGGCAGAGGAATCAGATCAAATTGCCAACATCTGCTGGATCATGGAAAAGCAAGAGAGTTCCAGAAAAACATTTATTTCTGCTTTATTGACTATGCCAAAGCCTTTGACTGTGTGGATCACAATAAACTGTGGAAAATTGTCTGCCACATTATGTGAACAGCTGACTCATTGGAAAAGATCTTAATGCTGAGAAAGATTGAAGGCAAAAAGAGAAAGGGGTGACAGAGGATCAGGTGGTTATACAGCATTACTTACTCAAGGGACATGAATTTGAGCAAACTCCAGGAGATAGAGGACAAAGGAGCCAGGCTTGCTACAGTCCATGGGGTGCAAAGAATCAGACATGACTTAGCAACTGAATAACAACAACAAATCACAATAAATAAGAGAGTAGATTTAATCAGGATGTCTAGAGACAAGGAAGTAAGACTCTACCAAATAGGTTGCTACAGTTGTTTTTAGAGAATATTTGTCAAACATAATCAGGCTTGGCAAAGATATCATGGATGCAAAGCTAGGAATAAAGAGAGAAGTATTGCCAGATGGACTAAAGGTGATGATGAATAATGTAGCAAACTCAAACAGGGAAGGAAAAGTGAGCACATGGGAAATCTCCTTTCCTACTACCTCCAGTGACATTAACTGATACATTTTTAGGATCAGAGGCATGTCTGCCTTTAGCCTGTGACTTAAAAAATTGCTGGCTAAAGCGGATGCCTAAGGCTCCATCAAGAAAGATATAAAGATTTTGGCAATAAAATAAAAAGTAGCTTTTATGCATAACCTGGCATCCCATATCTGATACTGCTTATGTTTGAAGTCTATCCAATGGATAGATTTAATTTACATAAATCCAGAGAAACACTCTAATGGTCTCATCTTCTCAAATAATCAGAAGGTATTTGTATGTAGCCATTTAGAATTACTCTTCTAGCAAAGAGCAATTTAAATGAGAATTTTCAAAGCCAATCTGTAATTATTTAGTTTATTTCCTAACTGGGAACTCAGAAAACATGGATTCATGCCAGGAAATTATAGAGTCATTTAATTTAGAGGTAATTATTTTTTACATTATCAAAGATATATGAGCATTGCCAGTAAACAAAAATGTAAAGTATGCTTACTAACTAGGAACACTTGGAGCACTGAATGGACCTTTTTAAGGCCCTGGAGATACATGATATAAATGACATGTGTGTTATAGATGGAGCAGCTGGACAGTGTTGGGTCAGCTTTCTGGTAGTCTTCACAGGAAGGGAAGGAAATGTTGTAATGTTCACATTAAATGCAGTAAAAAAAAAAAAAAAGAGCTATTGGCATTATAGTTGCAAAGCTATCCTCTAAGCTGTTTTATTCAGGCTAATGGGATTCCTGCAGATGTTTGATGTGACAAATAGATGAAACAGCCAACAGACTGTGACTTAGAATGTGCAATTGAGTATTAAATTTTTCCTTTCCAAATGTCTCTTTAAGAATAGTTTATTCCCCATCTCTACACACCTATTTTGCTCCAGGTGCATAAGTATTGCTGCTAACCTACTTTAAATTATGTTAATAATAGCAGTATTTCTATCTGTAGTTTATGAGCACTTTGTATATGTATTATCTAGATATTGTGGGCTTCCACTGTGTAGCCAAGGAAGAGTTAATTCCGAACAGTTTAGTGACTTGCCAGTTGGTAGTGAATAACTGCAGTGGAATTTCATTTGCATCTGCTGCTATTATACTTGAAGTTTTAATAATCATTGAAACTTGTTATCATAGATATAAAAGCTTTCTGAAAGGATGAAGCCCACTAGACACATTTGTATTAGATGTGCTGAGATGTTGTAAGAAAAGAATGTATTCTTTACAGCCCTGGGTCTTTCCACTACTTCATTTTATCTATATCCAGTATTTAGCACTCTGTTTAAATAGATAACTAATCTGATTTCAGTATTGACCATCTGGTGACAACCATGTGTACATTCACCTCTTGTGTGCTAAGACCAATGTGTTCTCTTGACAAAGCTCTGTTAACCTTTGTTTTGCTTCGTTCTGTACACCAAGGCCAAATTTGTCTGTTATTCTAGGTATCTCTTGACTTCCTACTATGCATTCCAGGCCCCTGTGATGAAAAGGACATATTTTCTTGGTGTTAATGCTAGAAAGTCTGTAGGTCATCAGAGTACTCATCAACTTCAGCTTCTCTGGCATCAGTGGTTGAGGTATACATTTGGATTACTGTCATATAGAATGGTTTGCCTTGGAAGCAAACCAAGTTCGTTCTGTCGTTTTTGAGATTGCATCCAAATACGGCATTTCAGACTCTTTTGTTGACTATGAGGGCTACTCCATTTCTTCTAAGGGGTTTTTTTTCCCACAGTAATAGATATAATAGTTATCTGAATTAAATTCACCCATTCCTGTCCATTTTAGTTCACTAAGATGTTGTTCACTCTTGCCGTCTCCTGCTTGGCCAGATCCAATTTACCTTGATTCATGGGCCTAACATTCCAGGTTCCTATGCAATATTGTTCTTTACAGCATCAGACTTCACTTTCACCAGCAGACACATCCACAACTGAGTATCATTTCTGCTTTGGCCCAGCCGCTTCATTCTTTCCTGAGATATTAGTAATTGCCCTCTGTCCTTCCCTCAGATGGTAAAGAATTTGTTTGCAATGCTGGAGACCTGGGTTTGATCCCTGGATCAGGAAGATCCCCTGGAGGAGGATGTGGCAACCCACTTCAGCAATCTTGCCTGGAGAATTCCATGGACAGAGGAGTCTGGTGGGCTACAGTCCATGGGGTCACAAACAGTCAGACACGACTGAGCAACTAGCACTTCCCCAGTAGCATATTGGATGTCTTCTGACCTTGCGGGCTCATTTTCTGGTGTTATATATGTTTGCTCTTTCATACTGTTCATGGGGCTCTCGAGGCAAGAATACAACAGTGGTTTGCCATTCTCTCCTCCAGTGGACCACATTTTGTGAGAACTCTCTACTATATGTCCATCTTGGGAGGCCCTACATGGCATAGCTCATAGTTCAATGAGTTATGCAAGACCTTTTGCATAATAAGGCTGTGATTCATGAAGGGGATTAAATAGATAATCTCTGCCCTGTATTATGCAATACAACTGGTCATACATAAACTCCTACTTTCCTTTTCCTGCAACCACAATGAAAGTCTAAAAGCATTTTGTTCATGAACCCTTAAGTTTCCAAACTTTCATTGGCTTTCCATTGTCTCTAGGAAAAATCTAGTCTTTTATGTGGCTTAAAAGGCTTAGGTCTCTGCCGACTTTTGCAGCTTCATCTCTCTACATTCTGCTTTCTGCATTTTTCTTCTTTCTCTTTCTTCTAAGGCTCTCTCTTGAATTTGAAAATACTATTTCTGCTGCAAAACCACTGTGTCATTCCCTTCAATTCCTGTCTAGGAAATTCCAACTAAATGTAGGCCAAATGTCTTCTGGTAGACCTTCCTTTTACTCTCAGATCACTTGAGATCCACATGTGTTCCTGGGCATCTGTGTTTCTATTTTATTAGCTTTCTTTATACTCAGAATTATTTATTGATTAAAAAAAATGTGTGAGTCTACCATGTTTTGGTTACTTGTTACTGTGGCATCAATGTTTCATTTGGTTTTCAAATTAAAAAAGTTGGAAAAAATTTGAAAACCCAACAATATATGAATGAATAGATGGATGGATATAGAAATAAAATAATGGGTATAGATTTGAGTTAAAAAGAAACTAATAGTTCTCTAGCTAGGTTTCTATCTACTATCTAGATTTTTTAAAAAAAATACACTATTAAAAAAACCTAGAACTTCAAAAACCAATTCAGCAAGTCACTTATGGGGTATTTTTATAGTAATAGAGGTTAATGGAATGACAGTCTAACATACAAGATATGACATTTTGCAAATAGAGGGCAAAGACAGTGATGGATATGATGAAAAAGCACACTTTAACATTAGGAAACTTTGATTGTTTGGAATCAAACTTTCAATGTTCCTAACTGTGTTATAAATGCATCTGTTTCAGTATTTAAATACTGACAGGAGCACACGTGAAATGAAAATTTCACCCTAATTTAAGGTAAATTTTGTCTACTTTCCATCTGCAGGTGATTTTCACTATCAAATGAAGAATCTAAGAAGAAAAAAAAGCTGTTTAAGGTTTTTCAGTTAAACATTTAGGGCGTTAAAGGTTTACCAATATTTTGTTCTTTTCAACTCTAGAAATAATGACCTACATATTTCCTTGAGATAATAAATATTCTTTATATAAAACTGCAGGATAATTGTTAAAAGCAAGGTGTCTCCAGGTGGCAAGAAATGGCATTTTCAGTGGCAATTTATTTACAATTAGAGAAATTCTAGTTTGACATGGGATTGATTTAATTAGTGTGTTTTGTGTATGGGTAGATTCAAAATTTTATGCCGAAATATTGCTAACACTGCTTATGAGCAATTCTATGTGATTATGAAATGACTGCTTTATCCCTACATTTGTACTCTTTTCATTTCAAATGGAAAAAAAGCCCAAGGTTGTTCAGGTAATGAGGGAGTTGTGAGAAAGCAGCCTGTCAAATATGCTAATGAGTTAATTGGATTGAGAGTTTATTACTGTGATATCAGAAATACTCTGGGCTTCAAATTGAAAAGGACTATTAAAAAAATTTTTTTTTAAGTTTCTAAAATGACATTATACTATCTTTTTACAAGCCAACCCACACACAGGCATACACTCCCTATTCAAAATGAATTAGGTCTTCATCCATAAACCAATGCTTTGAACCTGCATCTGCACTGGCACATTGGTGGTTTTGTTCCTTAATAGAACTTTCCAAGCTATATACTTCCTCCACTGACAAGTGTTTTGAGAAAGGTGACTATTATAAACAGCAAAGTTTTTACTGCTGCTGCTGCTGCTAAGTCACTTCAGTCGTGTCCGACTCTGTGCGACCCCATAGAAGGCAGCCCACCAGGCTCCCCCGTCCTTGGGATTCTCCAGGCAAGAACACTGGAGTGGGTTGCCATTTCCTTCTCCAGTGCAGGAAAGTGAAAAGTGAAAGTGAAGTCGCTCGGTCGTGCCCGACCCTCAGCGACCCCATGGACTGCAGCCTACCAGGCTCCCCCGTCCATGGGATTTTCCAGGCAAGAGTATGGAGTAGGGTGCATTAATCAAGAGGAAGACATGAGCTCTTTTGAAGTGATTGGATGTATTACTAAGTGTTGCAGCTTCTGGCTCAGCCTCTGTCAGCGGGTACATAATTTCTAGGTATGGAGGGAAGTAATTATTATGCTGTTTAGAATGCACAGAACTCTAGAACAATAGAGGTACTTATTAAAAATTGATTTTTTCTCGATAGCTATCATTTATTGTCCAGGAAAAGAAATTTAAAATGTTAATTAAATATTAATTAAAATGTAATAAAAATATTAAAAAAGTAGAGGCATTACTTTGTCAACAAAGTTCCATCTAGTTATGGCTATGGTTTTTCCAGTAGTCATGTATGGATGTGAAAGTTGGACTATAAAGAAAGCTGAGCACCGAAGAATTGATGCTTTTGGACTGTGGTGTTGGAGAAGACTCTTGAGAGTCCCTTGGACTGCAAGGAGATTCAATCAGTCAATCCTAAAGGAAATCAGTCCTGAATATTCACTGGAAGGACTGATGCTGAAGCTAAAGCTCTAGTACTTTTGGCCACCTGATGCAAAGAACTAACTCATCAGTAAAGTCCCCGATACTGGGAAAGACTGAAGGCAGAAGGAGAAGGGGATGACATAGTTGGATGAGATAGTTGGATGGCATCACTGACTCAAATGACATGAGATTGAGCAAGATCTGGGATTTGGTGATGGACAGGGAGTTCTGGCGTGCTGTAGTCCATGGGGTCACATAGAGTTGGACACGACTGAGTGACTGAACTGAACGGAATCATTTATTGTCCAGGAAAGAAAATCTAGATACAACAGTCCATGTTTTTATTATCATTATAGCAGGGCTGCCAGATTTTTGCTATGAGAAATCCAACTTTTAACATATCACATCTTCTTTGATTTATGCTATTGCACCAGACAGTTTTAGTTTGCATGGTACATAATTCATCATGCAATTATAATAAAATCTCAGAGTGATAAAATCAAGATGCAAGAATAAAGAGGAAAATGATTATTCCTGTGGTTCTGTTCCATAGAAGTTGAATTATGTTGAATTTGAACTGAGGCTTCTGAGAAAACAATAAAGGGAATGACTTGACCCTGTAATACCATTGGATGAGCACAGATTTTCTATGCAAAAAAAAAAAAAAAAGTTTGCTTTCCTATTTGTGAATAAATTTTCCCAGGGGAAGACAGACATTATAATTGTATTTAATGTCAAAACACTTATAGGGCAGGAATGCATTAAAAAACCTCCAAAAGTTCTCCTCCTCCATAAAAGCAATGAGATTCTCAACAGTGATCAAGGGTCAACTTTTCTAAAATTTGGAAACTAGGGCTTCCTGGCTGGCTCAGCAGTTCAAGAATCCTCTTGTAATGCAGGAGACACAGGACAAGTGGGTTTGATCCCTGGGTTGGGAAAATCCCCTGCAGGAGGAAAATGGCAACCCACTCCCATATTCTTGCCTGAAAAATCCCACGGACAGAGGCCGGGTGGCCTACAGTCCAAAAGGTCACAAAGAGTCAGACACTTGCAACAATTTGTGTAGTCTTTATTCAAGATTTTATGAAATCTCATTTTTTAAAATAGTGAGGTTTATGGCATTTCAAATTTCCTTAGTACCAAGTCCCTCTCTACCAGTTCTGTGGTAACCTTGAGAACCAACAGCCCATAATAAAAGTGAAAACTAGCAGCCTAGAATCTTCTAGAGGGAATGAAATGGGGCTGGATTGCCTCCAAAATGCAATTCCCTTGGTTTCCTGGAAAATCCCACTGGGAGGACTTATTTTATTTGACCTGGTTCAGATGTCTCACAAGGTGAACAGTCTTCTCCTGAGGGTGTTGTTGAAAATATAAGTGGCTATTATTTATTATCACAGCTACCTGAAGCAACAAGTTGGGGCAAATGACAAACTGATCAAAACAAAAGGAAAAGCTGGAGAATGCGATGCCCGTAGGAGACTCTGAAAGCACCAGTGTTTTTCTGGGGAACTACAAGGTCACGTGCATGGGTAGTATTGTGTGAAATACTAGAAACGGCATGTAAGGGCTGCGTACATGCTTAAGAGAGACCTAAGACTGCCTTAATCTCTCACTACGGGCTGACTTTCAGGCCCTGTGAAGGCAGAAAATGAAGGCCAAAATGGAGTAAGAATCTGTCTCTGTGTTGAAGACATGCCCTAACATGCGCAAAAGTCCCTTAACAATGACTAGGAGACATACTGGTATAAACATTGGGGGACTTACAAGTCCTTTATCTGATAAGGATATAGTATCCAGAACATATTTAAAAATCTTACAAGCTAACAATAAAAAAAAAACAAATAATTCAATTTAAAAATAAGAACTTGAGTATTTTCTCTGAAGAAGATACACAAGTGTCCAACAGGCTCAAAATAAAAAGGTATTCAACATCATTAGTTATTAGGGACATGATAAGTGCAGCCACAATAGAATACCACCTTATAGCTACTAGGATGGCTATAATCAAAAACACAGATAATAACAAGCGCTGTCAAGGATGTGGAGATGAGAGCCTTCGTAGACTGCTAGTAGGAATGTAGACTGGTATAACCATTTTGAGTGAGAGTTGGGGAGCTCCTCGAAAAGTTAAACATAGATATCTTATGATCTAGTAATTCTATCCCTTAGTATATACCCAAGAGAACTGAAAATATATATTTATTCAAAAACTTGTATGCAAATATTCATAGCAGCATTATTTATAAGAACCAAAGATTAAAAACAACCCAATGTCCATTAACTGATGAATGGGTAAACAAATATTCTATATTTATATTCAACCTTGAAAAGAAAAATGAAATGCTGTTCCTGATGCAATATCCATAAACTTTGAAAATAATAATGAATGATAAATGAAAACCTATGCTAAATGAAAAGATCTCCATATACAAGGCAACACATGATATGATTCATACACGTGAAATGTCTAGAATGGGCAAATCCACGGAAACTGAAAGTAGATTAGTAAAAAGTAGCTTAGCCATGTGGCTGGCAGAGCGAGGAGAGGGGAAGGGCACTAGGAAATGATTACTAATGGGTATGGATCTCATTATGGGATGAGAAAAGTGTTATTGAATTAGATAATAATGAGGGTGCTGTCACTTTGTGAATATACTTATGATTACTGAAATGTATACTGTAAAAGGATAAATTTTATGGTATTGAATTATATCTCAATTAAAAAACTGATAACTCATTCACTGAAGAAAAGAAAGAAAAAATTCACTTTGATGTCATTATTTGTACACATTCAAAATAATCAGATATTACAATATTAAATAAAAGTTTAGGGGAAAATATTGCCTTTGGAACAATAGCAACCCCCCCTCCCCACCAAATATTCCTTAGCAGGATCTCAAAGTATATTTGCATTCAGATAATTCAGTTTTACCACTTTAATATGATGGATTTGAGTCTTAGATAATTAGGGCAAATATTTACACAATAAGTTCCTAAAATATCAGTTCAGTTCAGTTCAGTCGCTCAGTCGTGTCCAACTCTTTGTGACCCCTTGAATCGCAGCACGCCAGGCCTCCCTGTCCATCACCAACTCCAGGAGTTCACTCAGACTCACGTCCATTGAATCCGCGATGCCATCCAGCCATCTCATCCTCTGTCATCCCCTTCTCCTCCTGCCCCTAATCCCTCCCAGCATCAGGGTCTTTTCCAATGAGTCAATGAGGTGGACAAAGTACTGGAGCTTCAGCTTTAGCATCATTCCTTCCAAAGAAATCCCAGGGCTGATCTCCTTCAGAATGGACTGGTTGGATCTCCTTGCACTCCAAGGGACTCTCAAGAGTCTTCTCCAACACCACAGTTCAAAAGCATCAATTCTTCTGCGCTCAGCCTTCTTCACAGTCCAACTCCTAAAATAAGAACCCTGATTGATGTCTGAGTTTAAAAATTTTCCTGTTTATAGATGAGATCTATGAAGTTTATATATTTTTTAGTTTTCTGAATAGATATTTTAATAGAAGTATAGTTGATTGAAATCTCTGTAAAATAGCATACCTCCTCAAAAGTTTGTAGAACAAACTAACTTTGGAACCAAAAAGAAGCTGCTATATAATGTATGTTGATGAAAAATAGATATGCTTTGGTTTTATGAATCAGAAAGGTGATAAATAATTAATGGTGGGGCATAACTCAGGAGTCTTAAGGTTGAAACCTGAGTGAAAAATTAGCTTCCTGTAGAACAGTCTGGGAATTTGAGAGCATTCATTTCTTCTGAAGTTTCACTTTACAAATCCATGCTTCTTTGATTCATCTCTTTCATTCTTTTCCCTATTTATTAGTATACTTATTCACTTATATTATTTAACTTAGATATTTGATATTCAATTAATCATAAGCATTTATTAAGTAGCTAATTGTGCAAAACAGGGGCTTCCGAGGAAAATATAGCCTAAATGTAATGAATACAAGACTAGTAGAGATTATGAATCTTCTTTCATGTAATTACAGACTGAACTTAAGGCCGTATGTGGAAATATTTTGAAGTATAACAATTATACATCTCTACTAAAGGAATTCAAATGAAGGAATAGCATGATGGCAAGAAGGCCTTTTTTATAAACAGTTTAAAAAGTTTTTAAGCAATGCAAACATTGTTTAAAATGTCTTACATTAAGTCCTGACTACAATCCTTAAAGTAGTCATGATTATGATCACTGTTATAGATGGCTACTATGCAGTGGACTTTTCAACACTTTTTACAACATTTTGCTATTGCTGGGGTGGGAAGGTCTCCTAAAGTAGCAAATGGCAATCTGCTCCAGTAATCTTGCTGGAAAATTCCATGGATGAAGGAGCCTGGCAGGCTACAGTCCATGGAGTCACAAGGAGCTGAATATGACTGAGTGAGTGAACACACACACACAATATTTACTATGATATAACTATCTGGACTTTGATGGGATGACTAACTTGGTGTGAAAAGCCTTAGGGAAAAAATAGAATTTCAAGTCTGAAGAATAAAGAGAATGGAAAAGAAAAAACAGGAGGACAATATGTCTGATGGAAACTGAGGCTGATGGGAGTTAGTGTTTGGGAAGGTGAAATGAACAAAGTATGGCCAGTTAAGAGAGACTGGGAATGACAGACTAAGAATTTTGGAAATGATCTGGGGAAAGAGACTGGAAGTTTTGAGTGAAGGAGTAGAATTATGAAAGCAGTGTTTTATGAAGAGTAATCTAGTCAGGTACCATGCTTTTGATTGTGGTGCTGGAGAAGACTCTTGAGAGTCCCTTGGACAGCAAGGAGATTAAACTAGTCAATCCTAAAGGAAATCAATCCTGAATATTCACTGGAAGGACTGGTGCTAAAGCCCCAATACTTTGGCCACCTGATATGAAGAACCAACTCACGGGAAGAGACCCTGATGCTGGGAAAGACTGAGGGAAGGGGGTGAAGGTGGTGATGACAGAGGATAAGATGGTTGGATGGCATTATCAACTCAATGGACATGAGTTTGGGCAAATTTTGGGAGATAGTGAAGGACAAGATGAACTAGCGTGCTGCAGTTTGTTGGGTCACAAAGAGTCAGACATGACTTGTGGCTGAACAACAATAACATGGGTTATTTGCATGAGATATCACTGAGGGAGTGATTAATCAGTCATGAAGTAAGGTCTGCACTATAGAAGTCAAATCCTTAGTCAAGAAAGTTGGAATAAGTAGACTGAAGTGATTTTGGCCCTTCTGGATTCTCTTTAAAACCTAAACTATTAAAATCAAAAGAATAGCTTTCTATGGCCACACTATCTATTCCTTCCACATTGCATATAAACCACTTTTTCTGAGATCATGCTTTGATTAATGAGATTTCTAGACTAGAGACCACTCAGTTATCCACTCTCCAGTCTATTGCTTTATTTTTTATTCACTTAATTTTTTTAAATCCAGCTGAGTTTGTAAGGTCCAACTTTTAACTAACATCCTTACCCATAGGTTAATCTCCCTTGCTTATCTGTATTTCATCAAAAAATTCTAATGGATTAGGAAAACACATAAATAATCATTTTTATACAAAAATTCTCTGTACTTCAACCTTAACCTCCCACCCAAGAAGTCAAATACTGTTTCAGAGTCACACAATGGGATAAAATGATTCACTAAAAATTCTTGTTCACTAACCTCAGAAGCGCTTTCAGCTTTGCCACACCTCCTGTTATCCACTGAGTCAACATTCTCCCACTTCTCAAAATGTATTAATATTTTTGAAAATATTGTTTTATTTGAAATCTTACACAAAATTGAAGAGAGACCTTGAGTTCTGTCATTTGCTTCAACAATTAATCAGCATATCCAAATTTGCTTCATCTAGTGCAACACACAGCTCCTTCACAATGTGTTATTTTAAAGGTAAACTTGGGCTTCTTATTGTTTCATCATTTAAAAGTTCAGAGAGCATCTCTAAAAGATATGAAGACTATTTTCAACATAGCCACAATATCACTGTTACAAATTATGATAATTTCTTATCACTAAACATCTCTCTTAAAGCTCTTTGATAATGATTATGATAATGATGATTTTTATAGTTGGTTTGACTGCAGTCAGGATAAAAATAATATCCCTACATAGATGTATAGGTTGTATCTTTTGATTGCAGTTTCTTCACTCTTTGTTTCCCTTGCACTTTTGTTATTGAAAATCAAATAATTTGTATTGTAAAATCTCCATTGTTTTAAAAATTACTAACTACATAATTTTATTATCTTTTCTGAGGGGGGTGGTCAAGCCATGGGCAGAAGAAGATGAGATGGTTAGATAGCATCACAGACTCAATATATGAATTTGAGCAAACTCTGGGAGATAGAGGAGTACAGAGAAGCCTGGCATGATGCAGTCCACTGGGGTCACAGAGTCAGATACCACATAGTGACCGAACAACAACAAGCCATCTTAATGAGCAGCTTTGGGGGAGGGTGGAAGGACTGAGAAAACAGTAAGATCCAACATCCTTTCCATGACTAGGATTTTCTAGCTTCAGAGTGCTGAAATCTATTGTCTGTTGTTGTTTTTTAATTTTATAGGGTTATAGTTGATTTACAATGTTGTGTTAGTATCACTGGAGAAGGAAATGGCAATCCACTCCGGTACTACTGCCTAGAAAATTCCATGGACGGAGAGCCTGGTAAGCCACAGTCCATGTTAGTATCAAGTGTACAGCAAAGTGATTCAGTTATACATATATATATATATACTCATTCTCTTTCAGATTCTTTTCTCATATCAGTTCAGTTCAGTTCAGTCATTCAGTGTCCGACTCTCTGCAACTCCACGAATCGCAGCACGCCGGGCCTCCCTGTCCATCACCAACTCCCGGAGTTCACTCCATTGAGTCCGTGATGCCATCCAGCCATCTCATCCTCTGTCATCCCCTTCTCCTCCTGCCCCCAATCCTTGCCAGCATCAGAGTCTTTTCCAATGAGTCAACTCTTCACATGAGGTGGCCAAAGTACTGGAGTTTCAGCTTCAGCATCATTCCCTCCAGAGAAATCCCAGGGCTGATCTCCTTAAGAAGGACTGGTTGGATCTCCTTGCAGTCCAAGGGACTCTCAAGAGTTTTCTCCAGTACCACAGTTCAAAAGCACCAATTTTTCAATGCTCAGCTTTCTTCACAGTCCAACTCTCACATCCATACATGACTACTGGAAAAACCATGGCCTTGACTAGACGGACCTTAGTCGGCAAAGTAATGTCTCTGCTTTTCAATATGCTATCTAGGTTGGTCATAACTTTCCTTCCAAGGAGTAAGCGTCTTTTAATTTCATGGCTGCAGTCACCATCTGCAGTCATTTTGGAGCCCCCCAAAATAAAGTCTGACACTGTTTCCACTGTTTCCCTTGTTTCCCCATCTATTTCCCATGAAGTGATGGGACCAGATGCCATGATGGGACCAGATGCCATGATCTTCATTTTCTGAATGCTGAGCTTTAAGCCAATTTTTTCACTCTCCTCTGTCACTTTCATCAAGAGGCTTTTTAGCTCCTCTTCACTTTCTGCCATAACGGTGGTGTCATCTGCACATCTGAGGTCATTGATATTTATCATATAAATTATCACAAAATACGAAGTAGAGTTCTCTGTGCTGTGCAACAGGTCTTTGTTGTTATGTATCCTATATATATATATAGGATATCCTATATAATATAAGATAGATAATCTGGTGGCTTAAATGGTAAAAAAAAAAAACTACCTCCAATGCAAGAGACCCTGATTCAATCCCCAGGTCAGGAAGAGCCCCTGGAGAAGAGAATGACAACCCACTCCAGTATCCTTCGCTGGGAAATCCCAAGGACAGAGGAACCTGGGAGGCTACTGTTCATGGGGTCTCAAAGAGTCAGAACTGACTGAGTGACTAATACTTTCACTTTAACTTTTTTCCTGTTAATCTCAAACTCCTGATTTATCCCGCCCACCTCATATTTTCCCTTTGATTACAATAAGTTTGTTTTCAATATCTGTTTCTGTTTTGTAAATAAGTTTATTTATATCATTTTTAAAAACACATTCCATATATGAGAGATAGCATATAGTATTTGTCTTTGTCTGACCTATTTCATTTGTATGATAAACTCTAGGTCCATCCATGTTGCTGCAATTGGTCTTATTTCCTTCTTTCTAATGACTGAGTAATATTCCATTGTATATATGTACCACGTTTTATTAAAAGATTTCTTTATCCCCCATTTTCCTAGAAAACTGGCAGTTAGATCTAGAGACCTGTCAGATTCAGTTCTAATGGTTTTCAAAAGAACTCATCATAGATGGTGCTGTGGTGCCTCAGCATGATGTTATGATTTGATAGTGGGATCAGATATTATTAGCCTGATTTGCCCGGTATCCTTTCATGAATAATTTAAGTAGTCATGGATGACTGTTGTTTAGATCCACTAAGGTTTGCAAAATGGAAGCATTTTATTTTTTATTACTTATTCTTCCATAAAAACAAAGCTAAGAGGAAAAAGGAAAATGTGGTAGAAATGTGTTATGGCAGTCAGAGCATGGGTTGGAAAAGAATTTCCAGACACAGAGTAGGAGAAAGGAATGAGTTTATTAAGAATGAAGAGCAGAAATAATGTGGGCACCTCCTGACAGGTCAGGGAGAGTCAATGCTTTTTGTGGTTTAGTAGAGAATTTTTATAGCCTCAAAACAAAACAAACAAACACAAATCCTGCTGGAAGGGTGGCTTTATGTGATTGATTAGAGTACTATAGGGTGAATACAAGGCTTCCCTGGTGGCTCAAATAGTAAAAAGTCCATTTCCAATGCAGGAGACATGGGTTTGATCCGTGGGTTGGGAAGATCCTTTGGAGAAAGGAATGGCTACCTACTCCATTATTCTTGCCTGGAGAATTCCATGGACTTAGGACCCTGGTGGGCTACAGTTCATAGGGTCACAAAGAGCTGACCAACACTAACAGGGTGACTACTGGGGTGGACCCCTAATTTGGAGTCAGAAAGCTTGCTGGTGATGATCAGGGAGGCTTTGGGCAATGGTTACACAGGGCCTCAGTCAGCTTCAGAGGTGAACTTAGCTCTGGGCTCTGCTTCTGTAACCTTGGTGCAAAGCCTCTCATCTGCGGGGCAGAACTCCACAGAATGGATTGTGTACTGTGTTTCTTCTATTCTCAACTTCTGTTTATTTTATATCACCAAATAGGTGAAGACTGAGCTGGCAAAACCTCATCTTTAGTTTGGAAGAGGTAGAGAAAGGAACATTAACACACATCAGCAAATTTTGTCTCTGACTTGAATAAATATTGCAATGATGAGCACAAAGAAAGAAGCTGCAAATTCTTCTTGGAACTTAGAAGTAATTATAAATAGATGGAAAAGTAGGGTCTGTGTGTGCGTGCATTAATACCTGTTGGAAAAGATTAAACTGGGTAAGATGCAGAAAATGGTAGACTTTATTAATCAAGCAATTTTTTTTTCTTAACAGTGAGATGAACAGACTTAAGCAACAGAATACGAAAAATTTGTGTTGTAGTAAGATCACCTTTCTAACAGTATGAAGGAAGGGCTGACAGGGAAAGGACTGAAGGCAGACCAGTGAAGTCCTTATTCCTGTAGCTGAAGTGGAAAATGATGAAAGTGCGAACCTGTAGTTGCAGTAGAGATAGTCCTTCTTTATATCCTTAGCACAGTGCATGTTAAACTATACCATAATTTCTAGTCTGTCTTCTAATTGAACTGCAATGAATATAAAATAAAGGTGATGGGAGCAATTTGCCCCAGGTGTAGGCAATAAAAGTAGATAATTTTTAAATGCCAATAAAAATGACTATAAATTAATCTACTTTTTATTATTACCATGCAACTGCAATTCTAAACAGCATTAGTATTAAAATACTCCTCCCAGATAAAAAATATTTTGTTGGTCTAAGTTCTCATTAATTTGTTTCTTTTACAAATTAATCAGTTCCCATTTGGTCTCTTAAGAATATGAGAATATAATCTAGAAGGGCTTCCCAGGTGGTTCAGTGGGTAAGAATCTGCCTGCAATGTGGAAGACTCAGGAGAAATGGATTCGATCCCTGGGTTTGGAAGATCCCTTGGAGGAGGGCATGGCAAACTGCTCCAGTATTCTTGCCTGGATAATCCTATGGGCAGAGGGGCCTGGCAGGCTACAGCTCGTAGGGTCATAAAGAGTTGAACACAACTGAAGTGATTGAGCATGCATGCATGAATGCTACTATTAAAATATTCTTCAATAATATATTCTTCAACATAAGAATGATATATTAATTTTAAAATTATATTTAGAAGTACATACAATAATATTTTTTTCTAATACCATTTTTTAAATTGGGCTTTCCTGGTGGCTCAGATGGTAAACTATCTGCCAGCAATGCAGGAGACCTGGGTTTGATCCTTGGGTTGGGGAGATCCCCTGGAGAAGGCAATGGCTACCTACTCCAGTATCTTGCCTGGAGAATTCCGTGGACATAGGAGTCTGGCAGGCTATAGTCCATGGGGTCACAAAGAGTCAGATGTGACTGACTGACTAACACTTTCACTCCTTTTAAATTGGAGGATAATTGTTTTACAACATTGTACTGGTTTCTGCCATGTATGACTATGAATAAGCCATAAGTATATTAAACATGTTGCCTCCCTCTTGATCCTTCCTCCCAACCTACCCTGTATCCCACCCCTCTAGGTCATCTAGAGTGCCGAGATGTCCTCTCTGTGTTATATAGCAGCTTCCACCAGCTATCTATTTTACACATTGTTGTTGTTGCTGTTCAGTTGCTAAGTCATGTTTGCCTCCTTGTGACCCCATGGACTGCAACACATCAGGCTTCCCTGTTGTTCACCATCTCCCAGAGTTTGCTCAAACTCATGTCCATTGGGTCAGTGATGCAATCCAACCATCTCATCCTCTGTTGCCTTCTTCTCCTGCCCTCAATCTTTCCCGGCACCAGGGTCTTTTCCAACGAGTTGGACACCACAGCTAGGAATTTTACACACGATAGTGTATATATGTCAATGCTACTCTTCATCTGCCACAGTCTGCTTATATATTTAAATGTAAACTTTGCTCACTCTTTATAGAGTCCTCTTTCCAATATTCTCATATATACAAATCCCAATTCCCTTGCAAGTCCCAGTTCAAATTCCATTTCTACCATAAATCTGTCTCTGCTATGATATGTTTGAAATTAAATCCATTATTCTTATTTCTTATTCACTGCTGTATCTTTAGTATATTTCGTAAAATGTTTTGCCCATAGTAGACACCCTGAAGTAGGTATCAATTACTTTGAATTCATTTATATAGACATTTTACATGACTTACAAGATTCTTTCAACCCTGTAGTTGTATGATTCTTTTAGTTTCTGTATGTTACACTTCAAAGCAAATGCTTTGGGGACTATAAAATAGAAAGGGAGAAAAAATATCTTCGAAATTGCATCTTTTCTCATTGAACATAACTATTTCTGGTAATCCTTGCTTAACTAACCTTTGTAACATACAAAGTTACAGGTTATGTTTACTTTATGCCAACCAATGGTGACTAGATCTCTAGCTGGAAATGCTTAAAACATACTTACCAAAATTGTATAGAGATAGGAATACCAGACCACCTGAGCTGCCTCATGAGAAACCTATAAGCAGGTCAGGAAGCAACAGTTAGAACTGGACATGGAACAACAGACTGGTTTGAAATAGGAAAAGGAGTATGTCAAAGCTGTATATTGTCACCCTGCTGATTTAACTTATATGAGAGTACATCATGAGAAACGCTGGATTGGAAGAAGCACAAGCTGGAATCAAGATTGCTGGGAGAAATATCAATAACCTCAGATATGCAGATGACACCACCCTAATGGCAGAAAGTAGAGGAACTAAAGAGCTTCTTTATGAAAGTGAAAGAGGAGAGTGAGAAAGTTGGCTTAAAGCTCAACATTCAGAAAATGAAGATCATGGCATCTGGCCCCATCACTTCATGGGAAATAGATGGAGAAACAGTGTCAGACTTTATTTTTTTGGGCTCCAAAATCACTGCAGATGGTGATTGCAGCCATGAAATTGAAAGACACTTGCTCCTTGGAAGGAAAGTTATGACCAACCTGGATAGCGTATTCAAAAGCAGAGACATTACTTTGCCAACAAAGGTCTGTCTAGTCAAGGCTATGGTTTTTCCAGTGGTCATGTATGGATGTGAGAGTTGGACTGTGAAGAAAGCTGAGCACCAAGGAATTGATGCTTTTGAAGTGTGTTGTTGGAGAAGACTCCTGAGAGTCCCTTGGACTGCAAGGAGATCCAACCAGTCCATTCTAAAGATCAGTCCCGGGTGTTCATTGGAAGGACTGATGCTAAAGCTGAAACTCCAATTCTTTGGCCACCTCATGTGAAGGGTTGACTCATTTGAAAAGCATCTGATGCTGGAAGGGATTGAGGGCAGGAGGAGAAGGGGATGACAGAGGATGAGATGGCTGGATGGCATCACTCACTCAATGGACATGAGTTTGGGTGAACTCCAGGAGTTGGTGATAGACAGGGAGGCCTGTTGTGCTGCAATTCATGGGGTCACAAAGAGTCGGACATGACTGAGTGACTGAACTGAACTGAACTGAAGTAAAAGAAGCCAATCTGGGAAGACTATGTAGAGTATGATTCCAACTATATAATCTTCTGAAAAAGATAACACTATGCACATGTAAAAAGAACAGCAGTTTCCAGTGGTTGAGTGAGGGGTGAAAAATGAATAGGCAGAGCATGAAGGATTAGAGTGAGGAGAAAATCTCTCTATGGTACTGTAATGATGGATGTGTGTCATTATGCATTTCCCCGAGCTCACAGAATGTAAAATATCAAGAGTGAACAATAATGTAAACTATGGACTTTGGGTGACAATGATGCATCAACGTATGTTCATCAGTTACAACAATGTACCACTCTGCTGGGGGATGTTGATACTGGAGAAAGCTATTCATATTGGAGGGTAAGGAATACATGGGAAATTTCAGTACCTTCCTCTCAATTTTGCTGTGAACCAAGGCTTAAAATGACTGTGCAATAAAATTGTGTCCACCAACCTAACACAGCACAGCAGTTATTATCTAACTGCTAGGTTGCACCTTCTCTGGCCTTTTGGTTAGAGAAAGCAGGGTTTTGTTGATGCTTGTTTTTTCCACATCTGTTAGTTTTTCTGTGTTACCAGCTTCTTCAGCTATAAATAGGCAAAAAGAAAACCCAAGAAACTCCAACAACATGTTGTTCTTTGGGTCCTAACACCTCTAGTCAGCTTTCCTTCTTTTATTAGCCTTTCAGAGTCTCTTAAGAGTGTTCACATATAATGTCTAGGGTTTTGGGGTATACTGAGTGAAAAAAATAGGGCAAGTATATCAATTTAAAATTGAAAATCTCACAATTTCACTTTTATTGTCTTCTCTCATCTCAGTTAATACTCAATATGTTTCTAGTTTATTTTAATAATGAAACATCAGGTCACAAGTTAAGTAAAACCCGTATATCAAACAGTATTTTTTTATACCATTTGAGCATCAAAGGTACATCATATGAGCATCAAAATGCATTTATTCTCTAAAAGTATTCAAATTCAATGCCTGCTTCCAGCTTTTCTGATTTTTGGCAACCTTCTAGATTTTATCTACTGATATTTTGGTAAAGTTTCATATAGCAGTTTTAGTCTAAGCCATCTTTAAATTTTGGAGTCTCTTTTTTTTTCAAAGAGTTCTCATTCTAGCTTCCTCCCTTGATCCTCTTGTAGCCCCAGTTGGGACAAGACAGGAACTAGTCTCTGTGAAAGCATAATAGTGTGGGAGAATCAGACCATAAGCTTCTTCCCAAGGGCAATGGCTAATAATTTGTATTTCTTGAGTATGTTGTTAACCTTTGAGCCAAATGCTTGATGTATGGTAAGTGCCCAATAGACTATTAAGGAAATAGGTTCTAATTTTCTAAGAAGGACTTAGAAATCCTATGGGACTTCCCAATCTTATAAGAATCACTTCTCTTGTGGTACAGATATGAAGATCTGAAATAGTTCTCATTTACCAGATTCTTACCCCTGCAATTCTATTTGAAATTTTGTGTTGGAAATAACAGAGGAGGGTGTGAGGTATTCTTCAGATCTACTCGCTGCCCTTCAGTGCTGGGCTGTCTATCACAGTGGGATCACCTCTACTGAATTTGCATTTCCAAAGCTCATTTACCAACTGCTTGTACTCATGTTGGGAAAATGGAAAGTGTTGGTGGGAATTGAAATGTGGGAAGCTGGGATAACCTATCCCCTTTGTCTTTGCTTTGGGAGGCATCTTTGAAAGTGACCATGACTCTTTAGAGACTACAGTTTTTATTGAACAGCTTATTCCTCTCTATTCGAAATTTTCCATCTGACAGTACTGGCTCCAAAAATCCTGGTAAGCCCACTACCTGTTTTTCCCCTCCATCTCCAGGAGTGGTGGTGATACTTAACTTCAATTACCTCATTTAAATCTTCTCTATCATGTTATTAATACCTCTGTTATCCCTAAGGTCACATTAGTGGTAGTGGTAGTGCTAGGGATGGGTAGAGATGGGAACAGTAGGAACCTAACCACAAGCTTTGTCCATTTAACCAGTGTGTTGCAGCTACACTTAGCCAACTTAGCGAGTGGGACTGCCAACCTTCCCAAAATGAAATGCAGAATTTAAGAGTAGCTTTTCCACTAAAACCTGAAAAGTTATTCAAGGCAAATCATACATTTGGGTTTTCTTTAATACTCCACTGTAGATGGTATTTTATATAATAGAGGAGTGAGAAATCTAAAACTACATCCAAAATGAACATCAATTTTAAATTTTGAGTTAATAATGCTTATCTTCCAATATTACCCTGGAAGAAATGATACTACAAGTGCTGCTCAACTTTTATTTCAACTAACCACAGAGGAGATTGAGCTCTGACTATTAGAGATATTTTTGTCCTCCTGGTGCCTATTCTTTAGCAAAATTTGGGGATATTATATATTTTTTGCTGTGGGCATGGTGAGGCAAAAATTGTGTGGCTTATGATAAGAAAGATTATTTTCAAATATGTAATCAGGAAGAAAGCTCTTGTCATTCAGGCTGAACTTTTAGCTTCCTATTGACATTTTTGTCCCATAATTTGCAAGCAGCAACTTCCCAATTGTATTTAGGGAGACTTTCAATCCAGTTGTCAGCTAAAATAAAATTTTAGTGCATCCTCAGATGAAATCTTTTTCTCTTGCAGGCTAAGAGTTTATTAATCAATACCAAAGTGAAGTCACTCAGTCGTGTCCGACTCTTTTCAACCCCGTGAACTATAGCCCACCAGGCTCCTCAGTCCTTGGGATTCTCCAGGTAAGAATACTGGAGTGGGTTGCCATTTCCTTCTCCAGGGGAACTTCCAGACCCAGGGATTGAACCCAGGTCTCCCGCATTGCGGGCAGACGCTTTAACCTCTGAGCCATCAGGGAAGCTATCTGAATTTGACTGTACCTCCATTTTGAATTATAAGTCTCTTAACTTGTCAATATTAAGTTTGAATGTATCATTCTCCAGTTTGGAATTTTAAAGGAAAAACTGAAGACAATGTAACAACTGAATATTTTAAAAGAAGAGTCAATAGAGATCAAGAAATTCTAATATATATTTCCTTTTTTAATAAATACATAAAGCTCTTCACCATTTCCCTCAATTATTGTGATTAACATGAGAGTAAGATCTTTCAGAGCATCATTATGCCAATTTTCACAGCCTGATGTAAGGACTCATTTCACAGAAATAATCATAACTAGCATTAATAGATGAATGTCAGTGCCATAACACAAGATCATAAGGCAATTTACACCATCTTAACATACAGAACACCATACACATACACAAAAAATCACAGATCCAGAACAAATAAAATTCAACCTCTTAGCTTACATTTATAGGCTTTGTCTGAACCATATTTTTTTTTGCTATTTTTTCATAATTATTTCTTTCCAAGCAACAAACAGATCTTCCTATGTCTTGTGATTTATGTGTAATATTGTGCTCATGCAAAAGTAATACTTGTTTTATTGCGTTAACATTGAAACAGTTTTGGATTTGGATCCCAAAACTATCATCTAACATTTTACTTGATGTTGCTTCATCCATATTGTCACTTTATTTGGAGTGATAGGATGACTTCTTTTTGGTGAGTTACAAAATGACAAACATAGCCAGTTGACCACAGTTCAAAAATCGAGATTCTAAGCTTCTTGATCATGCACATTTTACTTTCATTCTTGCAAAATTTTTTGAATCAGGAACACCATTTGATTCAATATTTATTAGTTTTCTTTTTTGAGATATTTCTAAAAACAACGACAACAGAAAGAAAGAAAGAAAATACTGTCCCACATCCACTGTTCACGAAAAGGAAGAGCAGCAAGAATCACACTGACCATTGTTAGTATACAGTCAGGTGGTAACATCGGTAAACACTGAACGTCATTGAAACACTGCAGGAATGTGACCGTTACTATAACCCGTACTTCTGTAACAGTTCAGATTGCCACTGGCGTTTGCGCTCTGGAAAATAATCTGGAATGTGGATTTTTTTAAAATCCTGAATACACTTTTTCATTTCTTCTTCCACACTTAGCTTCTCACAGACTTTCTTTTTAGAAAGGTTGGTTTCCCGGGACTTGCTGATGAGCGTCTGAAAGAGTTCACTGTTTCTGCGTTTGTCTGGTGGGGGCATCCATTGCACAGGTGCTTTTTTGGAAGGACGATCCAAAGTTAAGGTGTTAGGTTGGTGAGCTGTCGCCTGCTGGGCACTGGGCGGGTTGTTGTCCTGGGGAGTGCTTGCCTCTGAGTGGCTGTCGCAACTGAAGTGGAGAGCTCATTACAGGAAGTTCCACTCTCACTTCCTTTATCCGTGACTTTGTCATGTTTCCTGTCTTCGTGTTCTTGTTTAGGTGACACTATTTTCTGAGGTGGTCCTAGAAAGGAAAAAAGAAGTAGAAAAACTGAGTAAGAAGTGGGAAGGTCAAATTAAATAAGCTTTATATATATATATATTTTATTTTCAACCACAAACATTTAAGACAAATGTAGTCTGCTTCCCTAATTTATATTTGAGGAATTAAATCCAACACCTGGTACAGTTAATGTACACTGAAGCATGCAATGTGCTGATTAATTATTGATAACAATTAAATTTGAGAGGTTTGCTTGATGAGCATTTATCCCATAACAGATCATCTATAACCATGCTAAAAAAATGATTTTTTGTTATTTTTAGTTACTAGTTCCTGCAATCTGAAAAAGATATCACATATAAATATTTTGTTAGTCCCATAACTGTTTTATTGAACAGTTAGTTCATTTTTGTTTTAGCTAATGGCATTAGTTGTCCTTTGCATATATAAATAATTCACCATCATAACGCAGAAAGTACCATGGCTCTATTTTACAAAGTAACAGTATTCTCCAGGTCCAGAAGTACAATAGCATCATTTATGCTTCCAAGAGGGAAACTGGTTTAAATCTTATCCTCCATCTCTTAATCTTGTTTCCTGTCTACTTTCTTGGAGAGAATCATGAAAGTACTATAAGATATATAGGTGCCTAATCTTATGCTGAAAATATAGTTGAAATATAGTATTCTCTTAAAGTTCAAGGCTTACCATTTGAGGTAAATTACCTAGGAGGACAACTTTCAGAAAATGATAGTTTGCCAAGATAATTATTTCAAATACACAAACAGTTTATTTCCAAGAGGGAGGATGTTTTATTCTCCTTGACTCTCTTGTGGGATTAGGATCTCCATCTAACATTTATTGAACATCACCACATACCCAGAACTATAATAAAACCTTAATTTAACTGGAGCCCAATCATTCAGAAATAAAGTTACCCAAATGTTTTTCTCTTGTATTCAACATTTATGCACAAGTTATCTGAACCATAATTGAAATGAAAGGCATCAGTATTTTAAACAGTTGCATAGGGGATTCTACTGTGCAGCCAGAGTTGAGAATAACGGGTCGGATTCATAGGGTCTCAACCGTAGCCACATATGGAATTACTTGGAAAGCATGGATTATTGATGCCTTGATCTTAACCCCAGATGCCCTGCTCGATGCTACCTGATCATTGGGTCATTTAATAGATTCAGGTGATTTCAACATGCAGTTAAGATTCTGAGGGTTTCTTCAGTCTAATACATATGAATTAGTAACCAACATGAATAGTCTATATTACTTAGAAGGGTGAGGAAACAAACAATAAAAATACGTTTCATAAGGGCACCCACGATGTACTGCTGCTGCTAAGTCACTTCAGTTGTGTCCGACTCTGTGCGACCCCATAGACTGCAGCCCCATCAGCTATCACCAATTTCCCTATTTAAAATTAGAAGAAAACACATTGATGCTAGACATTTAGTTAAGAGGGAGTAAAGATTTTTAAAAACTTTAGAACTTTTTGGAAGGCTGCCCTGGTGGCTCAGTGGTAAAGAATCTACCTACAAAGACAAGACACTTTTTCCCCCAGAAAAGGGAATGGCAACCCACTCCAATATTCTTGCTGGGAGACTTCAATGGACAGAAGAGCCTGGCAGGTTACAGTCCATGGGGTGGCAAAGAGTCGGGCATGACTGAGTAACACACAGCCCCCCCACACATCCACATATACACACCATACAAAAAGGTCTAGTACAGTAATTCTCAACAATGAGAGTACACCACTGTAATTTTTTTAATGTGCAAATGCACAGGCCCATCTCTGGAGATTTTGTTTGCTGAATGAACGGTTTGTATGTATGTATTTAAATGGCAGTCAGAGTGGTAAAGGAAGTACAGCATCTGTTTATCTAATTACCTTAATGGCGGAATGTAATCCCAAGATAGCATAATGCCCACTAGCCTAGTAAATGTAGACTATAAACAAATGGTTTTTACCTGTTTACCAAATGTGTGTGTTATTTTAACCAGAAATCGCCACAGAGAAATTTAAGATTTTCATTCCCAACAGTGACTAAAGGGTTAAACTGCAAGTAGTTGGGAAAGCTGATTGATGTTTAAGAATTAATGAGTAATGAGAAATCATTTCCTGTTAATAGGCAGGGGATAGAGCATTAAATAGAGATATTTAGGCAGAAAAGTAGTAACATCAAAGAGGAAGGCAGTACAGAGATACCACATACCATTAAAGCAAATGGTTCATTCTGTTTTGATTCACTGGGGAACAATGCTCAATGAGATAGGCCAGGAAGAACACAGAGGTACATGAAGTCCATTTGTTCAGACACCAAGTTGTGTCCAACTCTTTGTGACCCTATAGTCTGCAGCACTCCAGGCCTCCCTGTCCCTCACCATCTCTCAGAGTTTGCCCAGGTTCATGCCCATTGAATCAGTGATGCCATATGAAGTCCATGTGTTAACTATATAAATTATATACAGTTACTGTTCTTAATGGTATTAATAATTATCCATGGAAAAATACTCCCCAAAATACACACACACAAATGCAGGCTCACAGTACAGTAGAATGCAATATATGTATGCTGGAAATGGGTTACTCTTGTTTGTAGTGTAAGATGGAAGCTCAAGGAAGACTTCTTTGAAGAAGGCATTGATCAGTTTAGCCAACAGAATTTTACTGAGCACCATGATGTGCCAGGCTGATCTAGAGGAGGCACACAATGGGCGCACCAGTGAAGCCCACAGACTACTTTATGATATTCCATAACATTAAGTGTTTAAAATGCGTGAGGCACTTTAGAATATCTCCCACTGTAGACTCTGAACTCCACGAAAAAAAAAATGCATATGGAAACCTGAATTTCCTACGGTCTCAAAAGCACCATTTTCTCAAAAAAGAACTTAGAATAGGTATAGATATTAACAAGAATTAGTAAATATATTCTTCTATTTCTCATCCCTCCTAATTCTAAGTTATCTTTGGCAAGGTAAACTCCTAATCAAGAGACAAATTAGGTTCAGATGTTCACGTAACAGAAAATGCGTAACTTTATTTTGTCCACACTTTTAGTTTGTTTTGGAAGTGTAACTGATCTACAGCACTATGTTAGTTCCTGTTACACAACATAGTGATTCAATATTCCTATACATTTCAAAATGGTCATCACAATATATCATGTGTCACCATATAAAGATACTATAGAATTACTGACTACATTTCCCACACTGACAATTCATACCTTTGACATATATTTTGCAATTGAGAATTTGTACCTCTTAATCTCCCTCATCTATATCTTTCCTTTCCCCATCTGTGCCTCCTCTGGAAAACACCAATTTGTTCACCTTATCTATGACTATGTTTCTGTTTTGCTGTTCATTCATTTTTTTTTTCTAAGTTTCCAAATGTAAATTATATAACACACTATTTGTACTTCTCTGATTTATTTCTGTTAGCATGATACCTGTTCAGTTCAGTTCAGTTCCTCAGTCATATCTGACTCTTTGCGACCCCATGAACTGCAGCACATCAGGCCTCCTTGTCCATCACCAATTCCCGGAGTCCACCCAAACCCATTTCCATTGAGTCAGTGATGCCATCCAACCATCTCATCCTCTGTCGTTCCTTTCTCCCGCCCTCAATCTTTCCCAACATCAGGGTCTTTTCAAATGAGTCAGCTCTTCCCATCAGGTGGCCAAAGAATTGGAGTTTCAGCTTCAACATCAGTCCTTCAATGAACACCCAGGACTGATCTCCTTTGGACTGGTTGGATCTCCCTGCAGTCCAAGGCGGAGAAGGCAATGGCACCCCACTCCAGTACTCTTGCCTGGAAAATCCCATGGACGGAGGAGCCTGGAAGGCTGCAGTCCTTGGGGTCGCTGAGGGTCAGACATGACTGAGCGACTTCACTTTCACTTTTCACTTTGATGCATTGGAGAAGGAAATGGCAACCCACTCCAGTGTTCTTGCCTGGAGAATCCCAGGGATGGGGAGCCTGGTGGGCTTCCGTCTATGGGGTCACACAGAGTCGGACACGACTGAAGTGACTTAGCAGCAGCAGCAGCAGCAGTCCAAGGGACTCTCAAAAGTCTTCTCCAACATCACAGTTCAAAAGCATCACTTCTTCGGTGCCCAGCTTTCTTTATAGTCCAACTCTCACATCCATACATGACCCCTGGAAAACCATAGCCTTGACTAGACAGACCTTTGTTGACAAAGTAATGTCTCTGCTTTTTAATATGCTGTCTAGGTTGGTCATAACTTTCCTTCCAAGGAGTAAGTGACTTTTAATTTCATGGCTGCAATCACCATTTGCAGTGATTTTAGAGCCCAGAAATATAAAGTCAGACACTGTTCCCAATGCTTCCCCATCTATTTGCCATGAAGTGATGGAACCAGATTCCATGATCTTAGTTTTCTAAATGATGAGCTTTAAGCCAACTTTTTCACTCTCCTCTTTCACTTTCATCAAGAGGCTCTTTAGTTCTGCTTCACTTTCGGCCATAAGGGTGGTGTCATCCGCATATCTGAGGTTATTGATATTGCTCCTGGCAATCTTGATTCCAGCTTGTGCTTCTTCCAACCCAGTGTATCTCATGATGTACTCTGCATGTAAGTTAAATAAGCAGGGTGACAATATACAGCCTTGATGTACTCCTTGTCCTATTTGGAACCAGCCTGTTGTTCCATGTCCAGTTCTAACTGTTGCTTCCTGACCTGCATACAGGTTTCTCAAGAGGCAGGTCAGGTGGTCTGGTATTCCCATCTCTCTCAGAATTTTCCACAATTTATTGTGATTCACACAGTCAAAGGCTTTGGCATAGTCAATAAAGCAGAAATTGATGTTTTTCTGGACTTTCTTGCTTTTTCATTGATCCAGCAGATGCTTGCAATTTGGTCTCTGGTTCTTCTGCCTTTTCTAAAACCAGCTTGAACATCTGAAAGTTCATGTTTCACGTACTGCTGAAGCCTGGCTTGGAGAATTTTAAGCATTACTTTGCTAGCATGTGAGATGAGTGCAATTGTGCAGTAGTTTGAGCATTCTTTGGCATTGCCTTTCTTTGGGATTGGAATGAAAACTGACCTTTTGCAGTCCTGTGGCCACTGCTGAGTTTTCCAAATTTGCTGGCATATTGAGTGCAGCACTTTCACAGCAACATCTTTCAGGATTTGAACTAGCTCAACTGCAATTCCATCACCTCCAATAGTTTTGTTCGTCGTGATGCTTCCTAAGGCCCACTTGACTTCACATTCCAGGATATCTGGTTCCAGGTGAGTGATCACACCATCATGATTATCTGGGTTGTGAAGATCTTTTTTGTATAGTTCTTCTGTGTATTCTTGCCACCTCTTCTTAATATCTTCAGCTTCTGTTAGGTCCACACCATTTCTGTCCTTTATCGAGCCCATCTTTGCATGAAGTGTTCCCTTGGTATCTCTGATTTTCTTGAAGAGATCTCTAGTCTTTCCCATTCTATTGTTTTTCCCTATTTCTTTGCATTGATCACTGAGGAAGGCTTTCTTATCTCTCCTTGCTATTCTTTGGAACTCTGCATTCAAATGGGTATATCTTTCCTTTTCTCCTTTGCTTTCTGCTCCCCTTCTATTCACAGCTATTTGCAAGGCCTCCTCAGACAGCCATTTTGCTTTTTTGCATTTCTTTTTCTTGGGGATGGTCTTGATTTCTGTCTCCTGTACAGTGTCACGAACCCTCTGTCCATAGTTCATCAGGTACTCTGTCTATCAGATCTAGTCCCTCAAATCTATTTCTCACTTCCCTGTATAGTTATAAGTGATTTGATTTAGGTCATACCTGAATGGTGTAGTGGTTTTCTCCACTTTCTTCCATTTCAGTCTGAATTTGGCAATAAGGAGTTCATGATCCAAGCCACAGTCAACTCTTGGTCTTGTTTTTGCTGACTGTATAGAGTTTCCATCTTTGGCTGCAAAGAATATAATCAATCTGATTTCAGTGGCGACCATCAGGTGATGTTCCTGTGTAGAGTCTTCTCTTGTGTTGTTGGAAGAGGGTGTTTGCTATGACCAGTGTGTTCTCTTCTGCTAAGTCACTTCAGTCGTGTCTGACTCTGTGTGATCCCATAGATGGCAGCCTACCAGGCTTCCCCGTCCCTGGGATTCTCCAGGCAAGAACACTGGAGTGGGTTGCCATTTCCTTCTCCAATGCAAGAAACTGAAAGTGAAGTCACTCAGTCATGTCTGACCCTCAGCGACCCCATGGACTGCAGCCTTCCAGGCTCCTTTGTCTATAGGATTTTCCAGGCAAGAGTACTGGAGTGGAGTGCCATTGCCTTCTCTGGTGTGTTCTCTTGGCAGAACACTATCAGCCTTTGCCCTATGTATTCTCTATGTCCATCCATATTATCACAAATGGCACAATTTTATTATTTTTATTGCTTAGTAATAATTCATTATGTGTGTATATCTATATATATACATCTATGTATTTGTATATGTATATAGATATATAAACCATTCACACCAAATCTTCTTTAGCCATTTGTCTGCTGATTGGCACTTAGGTTCCTTCTATATCCTGGCTCTTGCAAATAATGAGTCAATGAATATAGGGGTGCATTTATCTTTTTCTAATTAGTATTTTCATTTTGGGGGGATAAATATCTAGGAGTGAAATTGCTGCAACATATGGTAGCTCTGTTTTTAATTTTTTGAAGAACACACTTTTGAATGTATAGAATGCTATCATAGTTCTTTGCATAAATCATTAAGGGTAATAGTCTCCTTTTGATTATTGTTAGAATTTTTGATGATGCATAACATATATATATTATAATTTCTATTTAATTAAGCATACTTTAAATCATTACTGATAACTTAGTTGATTTAAATTGAGACTAAGACATAATAACAAAATGATTTTTGCATTTTTATGACATGAAATTTAATAAAAATTAATGAATTAGAAGGGAATAGTGATTTATTCTAGTTGCTTAGTTTTCTGTGAATGCCTGCTAATTGTATGCTTCCAAGGATAATTTAAAACTTTACATCATTCCATTCAACGATCAAAAGCCACCTGAAATGCCTTAATAAGCACATGAATAATAATTTAATAATAAGTCCTGCATATACAGGAACAGCATGATTGTCAGAAACCTCTCTGTGTCTCTTCTGCTAATAATAGAATCAAATATATACCTGTGATCTTCTTAAAAGCATTCTACACTCTGAATTACAGCACCAATCAGACTTAGTGTAAGAAAAGAAGAATAAAAAAAGAAAATTAAATGTGATTTGGTGACTTAATCAGCTGGACTTTCTTCCTTCACTTAATTATTAGAATAGGCAACAAATCAGTGAATAAGATTAACTTTAAAAAGGAATTAGCTATTTAAAAGTCCAATATATGTGTGCAGTTAGAAACTTTTCAAAGTATTCAGAAAAGTAAATGTTCCACTTTTCATTTGGCTATTTGCCATTAAATACAGTAGGATTTTCATCCAGGAGTTGACTGTCTTTCAAGGTGAATTAAGTTCTACCTAAGAGACCTGCAAGCCAGCTTACCCAGTTCATGCCACTCCACAATTAATTTTTAAAAAGCAGTGAAGACCCATACGCACACACACACACAATACACATTATACTCCTTTATTAGAGTCACACCTTTCTTCACTGTGGTGGAAGATCTGAGGCTAAGCTTGCCTCAGCCTCTCTAGGCAAGTACTTTGTGCTGTTCATATCATCTAATATTTGTTAGCCCCTAGATTCATTTATGTGATAAGGTTCTGTGATTCTAACTTATATCATGAATAGTAAGAACTATTTCATGTAGTAAAACTTTACGAATATTAAATATAAAACATTAAAGAGTTACCATTAATAGAAATTACCTTTTAGAATGGGGAAACAAATTCAAATTCTATTTAAATACTTCACAGATTTACAGGATTCTAGGGTAATTTTCTCTAAATTCATTGATTGGAAGTGTAGTTCTAGAAGATATCAACTTACATTTGTTTCATTAAATCTATTCTTGTCACTGAAATGCTGGCAATAAGAATGACATTTAAGGCAACATAGTGCAGACTGGCTGGGCTCACATTCTAGCTCAAGAACGTAACTAGGTGTGTTTTCTTGGTCAGGTTATTTACTTTCTTTGGGCCTCTGCTCCTGTTTAAACTTCATCGAGTTGCAGCAAGGATTAAATGAGCTAGCACACATAGAGTACTTAGGATGTGCCCGGCATGTGTAAATGTTTGCAATGTTTATTATTAATATACAGAATAAATATTCATTGTTATTTGGCTATAGTATGCCATATTTGCTTATCTGAATATTGAGAGTACTGATTGAGGAATCCAAATAATTCCATTCTAATTTTAGCCTCACAGGTAGTAACTATGAACTTATGGATTACAGGCAAGTCACTTATTTCTCTAAGATTCAGTTTTTTATCTAGTAAAAATGAAATAAGAACAGTAACTCCTAGTCATATGGTTAAAATAAGAAAGGAGATAACAGATGTTGGAGCAACTTTGCTGTAAAGTTCTCTATAATAAATTTGAGAGACTATTAAGTATTAAATTATTCTGTCCAAAAAGGAACTTATTTGAGAAAATAAAACACAAAAGCTCTCTTTGAGTTATTAAAATGTATGAATTAAAATAGTAGAAACATTACATTAAACAAAATAAAATACACTGAATGTATCACAGTGGGCCAAAACTTGTAAAATTGGACAAAGTGGTACTTTCAATTAATTCCATTGGCTTTTATTACATTGATATAAAAAAGGAAGAAATAGTAGCTTTTCTAAGTTGTTTGGGTGAATAGAGTTGTACAGAAATTAAACATTAATATTTTCACTTTAAAAGAGGTACATGACTAATAGTGCTGGGCGTAGGCACATTCAATAGGACTTCCATATTTTTTTTTTCAGAATACACAGGAATTTCAAAATGAAGTCTATGTGGAAAACTGCACACTCGAAAAAAATCTTTTATTTGAATCTCTTTACTTGCCTACTGATGATAAAAAAAAGACTGAATATGTAAAATGTGTCTGCAACAGGCATAATTCCCAGAAAGAAAATTACATTTTAATAGTACTAAACTCAATGGTGTGTGAATGGTTATGTGGTACTTGAACAGAATGAACCAATCCATCTTAAATATTAGCACCACAGGCCTCTAAGTATTAAGTAGTTGAATCCAAAGGGGAAAAAATTTTCATTTCAATTTGATAAACATTTGTTGAGCACTTATTATGTACCAGGCACCACAGTGTTAGTTTCAAGAGAAGGACACACACACACACACACACACACACACAGAGTTCCCAGTCATTCAGTCATTCAGGCTTAGTGTGACAAGCACAGTAATGTAGCTGTAAAAGGCTATTTGAATGAATAAAAACTAATTTTATATGAAAATAATTTAACCATTTCTTATGTCTTATGATCTCTTCTATCATTACTTGATTACTTCTATTAAAGAAAGTGAATAAAAGAGAAAAGTACAGAAGGGTAATTGAAAAGAGAAATATATTATGGATTCTTTTTCTCGTACTGACATGACTGACCACTAACCCAGTCTTGTGATAAACCTCGTACTTGTTAATTTTTTACTATACTTTTTTATCTACAATCTGTCTTCCAGTACTTAAATTGTAAATGCCTTGAAGGCACAAACTGTGCCTTTCTAGACTGTTGTGGTCTTGATCAGAGTAATTGTTTAACCAAAATAATAAAAGGAAAATCATATTCATTTCTCTGAATTTCTATAGTAACTACTACTGACTATGTCATTTGTTTGGTACTTAGCATTCACTACGTGTTATGTTACTATGTGTGCCTGTGCTTAGTCTCTCAGTCATGTCTGACTCTTTGAACCCCATGAACTGTAGCCCACCAGGCTCCTCTGTCCATGAGGATTCTCCAGACAAGAATACTGGAGTGGGTTGCCATGCTCTCCTCCAGGGGATTTTCCAACTCAGGGATCAAACCCAGGTGTCCCACAATGCAGGCAGATTCTTTTCTGTCTGAGCCACCAGGGAAGCCTTTTATATTACTAAATATTCACCTAAATGACCATAGAGTAGTAGTGGTAGTATTTATTATGGGTTCCCCAGGTAGCTCAGTGGTAAAGAATCTGCCTGCCAAGCAGGAGACATGGGTTAGATCCTTGGGTTGGGGAGATCCCCTGGAGGAGGAAATGGAAACCCACTCCAGTATTCTTGCCTGGGAAATCTCATAGACTAGTGGGCTATAGTACATGGGATCGCAAAGAGTTGAACACGACTAAGAGATTAAACAGCAGTAGGAGCAGTATTTACCATTGATAAAAATTTTGCATTTAAGTGGACCTGCACAGTTCAAACCTATATTGTTGAAGGGTCGGCTGTTATTTTCATGATAGCAGAGACTATGTCTTAAGTTTCCTTGTATCGCTCCATTCAGGAGGCTGATTCATCACTAAATCAAAGATATTAATAGAGTGAATAAGCAAAAGTAATGTAGTACTAGGAAAAAATAAGAAAATACACATGTAGTGAGACTTATATTGGAGGAGGTTTCAAAAGTAATCTTGTCACCTTCCTCCATTTCTATAAATCTGTTTCTTTCTGTTAGTTATTTCTGTAGATGATATCCAGGTAATCTTTGGCTACTCGATGGCCTCATCATTTCCAATTATTTTCCAGGTTTTGTTAATTCTACTGTTGAAACTGGCTTTTGAATCTAGTGTTTGTGTTAGTTGCTCAGTTGTGTCCAACTCTTTGTGACTGTTGCTCACTAGGTTCCTCTGTCCATGGGATTCTCCAGGCAAGAATACTGGAGTGGGTAGCCATTCCCTTCTCCAGGAGATCTTCCCAACCCAAGGATCAAACCCAGGTTTCCTGCAATGCTGGCAGTTCTTTACCATCTGAGCCACCAAGGAAGCCCCTTGAATCTAACCATTCATTTCTACTCCCATTTTTCACCTCTTATAACAGGTTTCTCATTACTTCTTAAGCAGTTCTCTGACTCCATTTTTAGCTCCACTCAAACACTTCTCTATAGCACTGCTAAATAAATATTCCCAAAGTCTAATTCTGTGTACAAAAACCTTCTAAATATTTCCTATGTATACAGAATCAACTCTCAGTGACACATTTTGGCATTGGAAACTACTCTTAGTGTGACCCAAATGATTATCACAACCCATCTTGTAATGTTCCATATATATTGGCCAAAATACATGTATTCCTGGTAAATGTCTTGCTTTATCCATGCCTATTCCACCCCTCTGGGTTGCATTCCTTCCTTGCTTCAAAGGAAAAGTACCATTTCAAAGTCTATTCCCAATAGTGCTTTTAACATCAAACATTCCATTCTTGCATTTGGAAGTGATTTCTTGTTTTCTAATGACCCTTTGCAGTTTGCTTGAATCTACCAATTATTGGGTTTATCTTGTCTCAAATAATAGTTATTTCCATACTAACTTTAAATTGCATCTCTGGATTCTGCCCCCCAACACACACACACACACAAAACACCTATGTTAAGCACTATGGAACAGAGATTCTTTTTTATCTTTGTATTTCCTGTAGCACCACTATCATGACAAGACTCATAATTATTCAGTAACAGTTAAACTGAATTAAGTGAAATTCATATAATTTAACTAAGAATGTCTAAGCTTATAGGAAATTTTTTATCCCCAAAAAAGTTTTGCTTTGTTTTAATTAACAAAAAGATAAACCCAAGTATAACTAACCCCATAGGTTATAACAAAAACAACAAAAGACATGGGCAAAGATAAGAACTTTTAGTGTGATCTATAAGAAGGACCTCGTAATCTCTGTAGTGAAAATTTTCCTTTGAGAAGGTCAGTTCAGTTCAGTTCAGTCACTCAGTCATGTCCGACTCTTTGTGACCCCATGAATCTCAGCATCCAGGCCTCCCTGTCCATCACCAACTCCCGGAGTTCACTCAAACTCATGTCCATCAAGTTGGTGATGCCATCCAGCCATCTCATCCTCTGTCGTCCCCTTCTCCTGCCCCTCAATCCCTCCCAGCATCAGAGTCTTTTCCATTGAGTCAACTCTTCGCATGAGGTGGCCAGAGTATTGGAATTTCAGCTTTAGCATCAGTCCTTCCAATGAACACCCAGGACTGATCTCCTTTAAAATGGACAGGTTGGATCTCCTGGCAGTACCTATGTTAATCCCTTGAGGTTATTAAAGAGAAATAAAAAGCACTGGGGAACTGTATATAATAAGGAAAACCAATTGTCTTTGTTGTGTATTGAATTCTATAATTCTAATGTGATTGTATCTGATGCTTGCATCAGATGTCTAGGAAAAAAGATATTAAGTGTTCACATGTCCATTCAGAATCCCTATCATACGCAGAATGGTTACCAACACCTTGCAAGAAGTCTGCATTTGAAACTATCTTCCCATTCCACTTATGGGAGTTAGTATTCTGTGGCACATGGACCAAATTTTGTGATAAAAAATAAAAATTAAAAAAAAAAGAGCTTCCGAAAGATGCTCAGGCTCCTTCTGGATCCTGAAATTAAGACTTGTTCATTCTTAGGCTCCCACCACATCCGAATCTACCACACCTTATTAATGAATGTCTAACTTTTTTCTGTACATGCTGAGGTAGCCACCTTCTCATTACCTCCTTTTTCGCAGGCACATACTGTATGAGAGGGATAATTTATGAGGTTTAAAAATTTGTGGACACAAGCCTACTCATGCTGTTTTACATCTGTAAACTGTGGGTCATACCACCTACACAGGATTGAGAGGTTGTATTCATAACACATCTGATGGCTGTGGGAGGAAAAAAAGGCGCTCTGAAAATATAGGTTGGGGTGCACTTACAGTGTGCTGTGTGTAACAAACTGAAATGAACAAAAGACCATGCTGGTTGTAAATTATCCTTGCCTGATGTAAGATACTAAAACAAAAACTCAACGACAACAGGGGAAGCAGAGTTTGTGAGGGAGCAAAATAAAAGCCAGGCTAATACTCTTGGGCTCCAGGAGCAGCAGTGATTATAGGCAGAAAGTCATATTTAAGGGGATTTTTATTTGTTACATCTCTTCAGAATCTGAGTGCCTTCCTACCAATAAATGGTTTCAAGTACTTCCAACAATGTCCAGCGAGATGCCACTTCTTATAGCTACCATACTATTTAATGTGCGTGCCCCCTCGTTTTCCCTTTGAGATGTGTGAAAGTGTACCTGTTATGGAAACAGTGCAGAATCACAACGGTGAATGGAAAAGAGACACATAAATGCTCACAGCAGGGCTTAACTTCATGTTGTGTGACAATGAAAAATTGCTCAGCCTTTAAGTAGCAAAACTGTGCTTGAAGTAAAGTTCTGACAACTATTAGCTATGTGGCAAAATGTGTCTTTGAGATTCATTTTCCTAGTCTGCTCAAGAAGGATTAAAAATATGATACGTCCTTCCTAGAACTGCTTTAAGGAAAGATATGTATGAGAAAGCCTTACAGCTGGCTGAAAAGAACCATTATTTGCATAACGAGGTTTATAGTCCTCTAACAACATCATATCTGTTCCCACAATAAACTCTTCTATTTCTAAACACACACGCTCACACACACACATCCACCCCTCCAACTATAGACACATATATCATATATATAAATGACATTTTAAATCACAAACTCTTATCTATAAGTGATTCCATACATATCTCTAGCAGCTGACCATTCCTTAAAGTTTTAGCACTACATTTAACTGCTTTCTGGACATTTCCTAAACTTCAAATATCATATGCTCCCAAATGACAAATGACCTCACTATTCTTTCCCCTTTAAACCAGTTCCTCCCTTTGATGTTTCTATTTGTCTTTTTTTTGTATAAGCACTGCAATCTTCTGAATCACACAGATTTGAAGTCTTACCATCATCTTCATTATTGCTATCCCTACTGCTCTATTGATTCCTTCCTTCTATGACAGCTACCTAATCTTACTGAGTATACTTTGATAGCATGTCAATCATTTCCTTTGTTTTAGTCTTGACCATCACTGTTATGATCCTCCTTAATCTATTGTAATGACCTTCTAACCTCTTACTGAATCTACTGAAAAAACATTTGAGATTTTTTCATTTCTAATATCTACCACCTGCTATCCACACTGAGAACCCAGCTGCATATCACCAAAACACAGCTCTTTTTATAGTACCTTTTCTCTGAAAATGGCTTTCAGAAACAAATTCAAATCTCTTAGCCACATAAACAGGACATCCTATGACATGGTCCCAGTTTCAACTCCAAAATTCATTTTCTATTACTACCACCTTCTATTCAAGCCAGATTAGAGATAATTACTATTAATCCTCAATACTGTATGTATTTTTGCTCCAGTTCTTTACCTCTGCAAAGAAGGATTGATTTCTGTTTTGTATCATACTTATGTATTTGGAGTAAATTCTTTATTGGCTGTGTATATGTGTGTCTGAAAATAAATTTATGGTCCCTATCTAAGTAATGGACTCCAAGTCCAAGGAGTAGATTTATAACCCAGACTGGGATAACCACAGTACCTTACCAACTCCATCCCATAATCTAAGGCAAAGGTGAAGGTTAGAAGGCAAGTTACTTGGGTAGTTCAATAACAAGAAATCCTTGGAATACTTTAAACTGTTGATGAAGGAAAAAAAGAGAGAGAAGACCTTTACATACTTGGCAAAATGCTCTTGGAGGTGACTGCAGATGGCTGAGTGCCCAGCCCCAACCAGAACAGAAGAGAATGAGAGCTGAAAGGAAGCCCTAGCAATGTTGGCCTGTCTGACTCAGTGATCCTTCTGGTCAATTCCACCTGTTAGCCAAGTATTTTAGATGGAATAAAATATAATATTACCAGAAAAGTCCTTTTTATAAATCAGTTTAGATATTTTATTAGATTCAAATAGCTTGAAGTATAACTTAAATCTTTCCTCTTGAAGCAAGCTGAGTGACATTTAACGGTATTTGCATTGCAGAACTCTGACACCTAATGCACAAACTTAAATATTTTAAGCTACTGATCTGAAAAGCTGGGGAAATTTAGAATCAGTAACGCAGAAAAATATATATATTTTTATATATATGTGTGTACAATCAGTGTGTGAAAAGATGGGAAAATTTAGAATGAGTTACGCAGAAATATATATATATATATATGTATATACAATCAGTGTGTATGTGTATGTTAAGTCCCTTCAGTCATGTCCAACTCTGTGCAACCCTGTGGACTGTAGCCCGCCAGGCTCCTCTGTCCATGCGATTCTCCAGGCAAGAATACTGAAGTAGATTGCCATGCTCTCATCCAGGGGATCTTCCCGGCCCAGGGATTAAACCCATGTCTCTTATGTCTCCCAAATTGGCAGGCAGGTTCTTTACCACTAGCACCACCTGAGAAGCCCTTTAACTAGGTAATCTTTATCAAATCTAAGATTTTCCCATTTCAGAACAAATGCTTATGTTGCAGTATCTTCTGAAGCACACATTATTGTAAATTTAGACCTATAAAAAGGTTCTTTTACATTAACTGGATAGGCACAGATCAAAAAAACAAAAACAGTTTAAACAAAAATTATTTATTTAAATGTGAATTCCACTTTAAATTTTACAGTATGAAAATAATTAGAAAATTGATGAGGATGTAGAATTACAGCAGAGAAGAAAAAGAGAGGATAAGGGAATTATCTCAGGACTCATGACTTGCCAAGTACTATAATATAGTCCAAAATATCAGAATTAGATTTGTATAATAAGGCACCTTTGCTGCTGCTGCTGCTAAGTCACTTCAGTCATGTCCGACTCTGTGTGACCCCAGAGACAGGAGCCCATCAGGCTCCCCCGTCCCTGGGATTCTCCAGGCAAGTACACTGGAGTGGGTTGCCGTTCCTTCTCCAATGCGTGAAAGTGAAGTCGCTCAGTCATGTCCGACTCTTAGCGACCCCGTGGACTGCAGCCTACCAGGCTCCTCCATCCATGGGATTTTCCAGGCAAGAGACTAGAGCGGGTTGCCATTGCCTTCTCTGAAGGCACCTTTAAGACTGAACATTTCTCAATGATGTGCCTCTTGATCGGAAAGATTCTACCATAAGGTCAGAAATGTCTGCTAAGAGCTTTCAGAGCTTAATTAAATAATGAGTAGATTCTGTCAGGGTTGAGATGCCTTGAACTTTTCATGTCACTTCATACTGCACTTTAGTCTAAATCTAATATTTCAATAGCAGCAGTAACATCAATCTTCCTTTCTGACTTTAAAGCTTTACAGATTAAAAGATTGTGAGGTATTGCTAATGAAACTATTATAAGATAAAAAGATGTACTGGTAACACCTTCTATGTAGATCAATCAAAATGGTTATGTAAAGTAAGAATCTGCACTGGGAATACATTAGGAAAACCATGTTTAATTACAAGATATATTAATAGTTATTCAGTAAAAGCTTGAAGATAGCACTATTTAAATATAGGCAGCATTAGTAAAAGAATATGTTCCCAGTGTGATGCATATTGAATAGCTCTTCATGAAGTGCTGAGAACACAGGATTCACAGAAATGAATAGTCTGCTTTGACTTTATGTAGTTCAGTGAAAGTGATCTAGGATGGTCATTCTTTGTTCAATTCATAAAACGTACTTAAACAAACCACATACAACTGGAATAGAAAAGTCAACTCTATTCATTCCTTTTAGGGCAAAAATTTCCATAACAAGGAAGTAAACCAGAGCTACAATTACTCAATAATAAGAACTACATATAAAAATTACTAATTACAAAATATGGCTCACATTATAATTGATTTTAATACAACTGTCACTGTATATAAGCATTTTGTGTGTGTGTGTGTGTGTGTGTGTGTGAGAAGTACAAAAAATGTTTAATCAATGATTAAAGACTCACACTATTTTGCTTGAATGGCTGGTCGCTCCATTTGCCTTTAATAAATGGTGAAATACTTTGCAAGCAATCCTGCAAAGGACAAAAGTCACAATACTAAGGTGATTCTGATTTGGGGATCAAAGGCAGAGCAGAATGGATAATATTAGTATTAATGAGAATGGTTATTGGTTTTATTTTATCAATTTCTACAATTTTTGTTTACAATAGCAAAATCATACATATAATTAGAAAAAAACTTCATAATCAAAATCTTCAGTATTATGTGTTCAAATTGCTCTATCCTTTAATTACTTTATCAATAATAAAATATTGTTTTATAATTCAATTTTTGACCAAGGAATCCTATCCTATCCTTTCTTACTCATCATTATACTAAAAACGATAGCATAGAAAGGGAAAGATAGGGAAATTCATGACTCTTTTTTCTTTCAGTTCTTTAGTTATTATTAAGGCAAAGATCGGAGAAGGCAATGGCACCCCACTCCAGTACTCTTGCCTGGAAAATCCCATGGACGGAAGAGCCTGGTAGGCTGCAGTCCATGGGGTCGCTGAGGGTCGGACACGACTGAGCAATTTCACTTTCACTTTTCGCTTTCATGCATTGGAGAAGGAAACAGCAACCCACTCCAGTGGTCTTGCCTGGAGAATCCCAGGGATAGGGGAGACTGGTGGGCTGCCGTCTATGGGGTCACACAGAGTCGGACATGACTGAAGTGACTTAGCAGCAGCAAGACAAAGATAATGTGTTGGCAGAATGTGTACACATAAAGAAGTGGACTAGGAGCTTTGTTAGTTTTGTGCAACACTTTTTGCCTCTTCTAGTAAGAAAGGTATGCATACACATGTACTGGCAACAAAATACCAGTAGTGTAATCTTGGTGATTCTGTGTATCAGTTTAATGCTTTAATATTTGCATTTAAAACTGGCATTACTATATAAACTGTAAAATTCATGCTAGTAATTTAAAACTTAACATTTCTTTACTTAGAACACTATTTAATAGTAAATAAAAAACAATAAGTTGTGAGAGTGACCACAGAAAAAAGGAAAAAGCTTTATATGTTAGAATTTCAGTGGCTCTCTCTTTCTGCTTTTTGAACAGGAAACTTAATCTTTTCAGTTGGCACTGGGCTGTGCATATCAATCAATAAAAGACTTCATTTTATTTTAAAATGTAGAATAGTGAGGTTCAGTTCAGTTCAGTTCAGTCTCTCAGTCGTGTCCGACTCTGCGACCCCATGAATTGCAGCACACCAGGCCTCCCTGTTCATCACCAACTCCCAGAGTTCACTCAGACTCACGTCCAACGAGGCAGTGATGCCATCCAGCCATCTCATCCTCTGTCGTCCCCTTCTCCTCCTGCCCCCAATCCCTCCCAGCTTCAGAGTCTTTTCCAATGAGTCAACTCTTCTCATGAGGTGGCCAAAGTACTGAAGTTTCAGCTTTAGCATCATTCCTTCCAAAGAAATCCCAGGGCTGTTCTTCTTCAGAATGGACTGGTTGGATCTCCTTGCAGTCCCAGGGACTCTCAAGAGTCTTCTCCAACACCACAGTTTGAAAGCATCAATTCTTTGGTGCTCAGCCTTCTTCATAGTCCAACTCTCACATCCATACATGACTACTGGAAAAACCATAGCCTTGACTAGACAGACCTTAGTTGGCAAAGTAATGTCTCTGCTTTTGAATATGCTATCTAGGTTGCTCATAACTTTTCTTCCAAGGAGTAAGCGTCTTTTAATTTCATCTGTAGAGTTTACACAGTGATATTCCAAATAAAAAATAATGTATCCTAAAATACATTTAGTAGAAAACTAGAAAGAAAAATAATAAATGAATTGAGCATTCAACTCAAGGTACTGAAATATAGCAAAATAACTCAAAGCCCCAATATGAAAGACAGACAGTAACAAAGAAGGAAACAAAAATCTTTAGCAAATAAAATGAAAAGATAGCTGTTAAAAAAACAATCTCGTGGTATTTCTAATAAAGACAAAACAGAATTCTCTTTAATTCTGAGAGAGTGAGAATAATTAAAGAAAGAATTAGAGAGCCTGTAAAGTGATTAAGTATACTATTAGTAAATTTATATATCAATAAATTTAAAATTAATATTCTAATATATATATAATCAATTTTGACTTACTAAAATAGGAAATATGAACATAATATATACACATATGTTTTAAAAGGAAGAAACTAAATAACTGATTAGATCTTTAAGTGCAATGCAAATGGTAAAGTATGATATGAAGAGTATATCACGTTACACAATCTCTTTCCTGTATTTGATCAATATCACACTTCTCAGTGAGTCTGAGTCTGACTATTCCCTATTTTAAATGGTAACCCACCTTCTCTTCTGTCCCCTATTAATAATTAAAAACTCCTTACACATCCTTCTCCTCTGTTCTACATTCCTGGAATACAAAATTGTTTTCTCACTAAATGTGTGTGTCAACATGTAAAGTTGATGTTTTTAAACAAACATGCGTTCCCTTAATTCTGTGGAGAGAGTAAAAGCCTGCCAGCACATGGCACCTCTGTCAACTGCTACATCAGCATTGAACATAATTATATTAAAAACTCCTTTGTAGCAGAAACACAAAAACCACTGTTCTCTACAGGAAGCTTAGGATAATGCTGAAGGATGAAACTGCTTTGCCTGAGGAGTTTTATTAGGTGCTCCATGGATGGGGAAAGGCTTGCTGCTGAGTTGTTAGCAGTATAAACACAGACAGAGTAAGCAGGGATGAGAATCAGAGGTATAAAGATCAGTCTGAGATGATCGCACTTGACCTAGTTGGTGACATTGGACATTCAGGTGGAATTCAATAAACTGTATTGGAGAAGCCCCAGGAAATGATGGCTGGCTAAGAAATCCTATGTCCATTACAGAGTTTTACTCTTTTGAGTATAAAAGGCGAACACAGCCTTTAAGAAGAGGTTCCACTCAGCTTTCTTAGCAAGAACATTTCTCAATTATCCCAGCAATTATCCCTGTACCATTCACTTCTTCTCTCTGTGAAAAACAGAGTTTCTAATCACTGCCATAATTGTAATACAGTGATTGCACTCAGTATTTAACTAAAGTCACTATTGCTAATTATTTTTACAACAGTGTTATTGAGTCAATACCAGTCAGTGTCATCTTGCATATTTGCCGTGTTTCCTGGCACCAGCTAGCAGGGAAGTAATTACCTGGGAGCAGAGCCATGGGGAACTTCCGAGCCCTGCTCCATCACCAGAGTGTGTCTTAATGAGTAGCCTTTGAATCTGTACCTCCACCTCTTATCACCATTTTCATAAAATAATGCAGGCCCTAAATAAAATCATCATATCAGGCCACAAGATAGAATTACAAAGCATATCAAAAACTGAAAAATAACCTGAGATGAGAAATTTGGTATGCTCCAAAAGTACAATGTATGCAAATTTTCATTCAAAAAGAAAAAGACCTTGTCTAGGACTGGAATAATTGGTCTGCCGTTATTGCAGTCTTGTGTTCCTCAGCCCTGACTGATACACTATACTGCCCTTTTACTCATTTATCCTCATAAAACTCAACTGAAACCTCTCTTGTTTATAAATACTGCAACTACTGAAGAAATCAAAGCCTACATCATTATAAAGGAGTTAAAAATAAACCTTAGGAGGATACGTTTATTTCTACAGCATTTGTCAGCTTTTACTTGATAACTGATGTCAAGATAGGAATTTCAAATCAGTTGACGGTCTGTCTCTAATCCACAGTTTAAATCTCTAGGCAATATGGGGAGGATTTTGTTTGTGTTTGTCTGTTTATTAAGAGGTATTCAGTTTCCTTGTATGTGGATTTTCTTTAGGGGTTTGTTATATTTCAAACATATATTTCTTTGGGGGTTTGTTATATGTGCATTCTGTTTAAGTATCTTAATAGAAAAATTAAAACAAAAGAATAAAAATGTGTTTGTTCTGGAATCTTGGATTTTTAGCCCCTCACAAGCAATAATATTTAATGATCTGTTAAAATGGGACTTTTCTAAAGGGTTTTTATTATGCATACACAGCAGGGCTTGCTTTAAAATGGCTTGCTTCTATTGCAATGAGGAACAGAGAAAAGAGATGTGATGGGCCAAAGAACTTAAAAAAAGAATATGAGATTCAGAATTCCTGTGCAAACTCAAGATACTCACTAGGGAATATAAGTTCAAATAAGATTCTCATCTTTTTGAGTTTATTCTTCAAGCTAGTAAACATTTTACTTAACCAACTTTAGGATAAAAGGTTGCCCTTTCTCCTTCCACATTATATAAAATGAAAACACATGATTATGTAAAAAGCAAAAAATAGATGTATGAACAGAGGCACATTAAAGAGCCTGGACAGACTCGGCAGTGAAAATGCAAGGTTGGATGGTGATAGAAGACGACTTACAGTACAGAAACCAAAGGAAGTTATGCAATTCTAGCTAAATAAATAACTCCAAGTGTTGACAGCACCAGTGAGTTCTACATTGGAAGGAACTGTGTAATTTAAACAAACAAAAAATAGTAAAAACAGAAAGTACAGAAGGCATATTAACCTCTCCGAGCTCAGTTTGAGATCTACTGGAATGCCCAGCATATACTTTTTTCTCAGCATTGTGTCAATATTGTAAAAATCATTACTTGTGTATGCGCTCAGTTGCTCAGGGATGTCCAGCTCTTTGTGACCTTATGGACTATAGCCCACTAGGCTCCTCTGTCCATGGGATTCTCTAGGCAACCATGCTAGTATAGTGTAGTGGGTTGCCATTTCCTCCTCCAGGAAACCTTCCCAATCCAGGGATCCAAGCCATGTCTATTGCATCTCCTGCACTGGTAGGCAGATTCTTTACCATCGCATTACCTGGGAAGCCCCAATCAGATAGCATGCACTAATGCTAAGTCACTTCAGTCATGTCCGACTCTGTGACCCTATGGACCATACACTGCCAGGCTCCTCTATCCATGGGATTCTCCAGGCAAGAATATTGGAGTGGATTGCCATGGCGTCCTCCAAGGAGCTTTCTGACCCAGGGCAGGTGGATTCTTTACCACTACGTCACCTGGGAAGCCCCAATCAGATAGCAGTTATTGCTTATCTTTTCTTCACAATTCTTTCCATAAAACTGATCTCCTCCCTCTACAAAATGTTTAAAGCATTTTATGTTTTTTATGCTTTCATTCTTCAGTGACTTTGAACCCTTTAAGAGTTTGGGGAATGGGGAGTTGATTTCAATGGGTATAAAGTTCCAGTTAAATAAGATGACTAAGTTCTGGAGATCTGCAGTACACACTGTCAACCTTCTATACTGTACACTTAAATATCTGTAACAGGGTAGATCTTATGTCATCTGTTCACACCACAATTTTTTAAAAAAGAGTTTTAAACCCTCCTATACAGCTGGTGGAAATGTAAATTGGTGTAGTACTATGGAGAACAGTATGCAGGTTCCTTTAAAAAGCTAAAAATAGAGCTACCATATGACCCAGCAATCCCACTCCTGGGCAAATATCCAAACAAAATTCTAATTCAAAAAGATGCAGCACTCCAGTGCTCATTGCAGCACCATTCACAAAAGCCAAACAGGGAAACGAGTTAACTGTCCATCTACAGATGAATGGATAGAGAAGATGTACATATTAACAATACAGTATTACTGAGCCATAAAAAGAATGAAATAGTGCCATTTGCAACATGAATGGACCTAGACATTATCATACTAAGCCTGTGTTAGTGTTAGTCACTCAGTTGTGTCCGATTCTTTGCAGCCCCATGGAGTGTAGCCTGCCAGGCTCCTCTGTCCATGGGATGTCCCAGGCAAGAATACTGGAGTGGGTTGCCATTCCATTCTTCAGAGGATCTTTGCAACCCAGTGACCAAACCTGGGTCTCCTGCATTCCAGGCAGATTCTTTACCATCTGAGTCACTAGGGAAGCCCCATACTAAGCAAAGTACCCAGAAAGAGAAAGGTAAATACCATATAATTTCACCCATTTGTGGATTCTAAATATGACACGAACTTATCTACCAAACAGAAACAGACTCACATTGAGCACAGACTTGTGGTTGCCAAAAGGAGAGGTGGCAGAGGGTTGGATTGAGAGTTTGGGATTAACAGATTCCAACTATTATATATAGGATGGATAAACAACAAGATCCTTTATCCCTGTACAGCACAGTCATGTCCGACTCTTTGCGAAACCATGGACTATACAGTCCATGGAATTCTCCAAGCCAAAACACTGGAGTGGTGGACTTTCCCTTCTCCAGAGCATCTTGCCAACCCAGAGATCGAACCTAGGTCTTCCGAATTGCAGTCAGATTCTTACCAGCTGAGCCACAGGGGAAGCCCAAGAATACTGGTGTAGCCTATCCATTCTCCAGCGGAGCTTTCTGACCCAGGAATCAAACCAGGGTTTCCTGGATTGCAGGCAGGTGTTTTTTACCAACTGAGCTACCAGAGAAGGCCTTGTATATCACAGGAAACTATATTTAATATCCTGTAATAATTCATAATGGAAAATAAAATGTTTTAGGAAGTCAGATGACCACCATAACGAGTCTTTCTAGTTCTCTAACTCTCCAGTGTACTTGTGACAATGTAAAAACTGCTGAAGCTTTTTTATCTTATATATTGATGCTGCTGCAACTGCTAAGTCACTTCAGTGTCCGACTCTTTGTGACCCCATGGACTGTAGTCTACCAGGCCCTCTGCCTATGGGATTCTCTAGGCAAGAATACTGGAGTGGGTTGCCTTGCCCTCCTCCAGGGGATCTTCCCAACCCAAGGATTGAACCCAAGCCTCTTAAGTCTCCTGCATTGGCAGATGGGTTCTTTACCACTAGCGCCACCTAAGAAGCCCCTTATATATCGATATTTACCCCTTATTAGGCATAGTAATTTTGTTTTGAAAGCAAGAAGGAAAACATTTTAATAAAATAATCAAGAAAAAAGTCTTATCAAATGAAGACATATATGCAGGATAAATGATTCAGAAATTTTAAATGAGTTTGCTTTAAAAACAAGTGCTTCTTTTGCTGTTATTTCATTATTATTTTTTCTTCATTTGTCTTGATAATAACATAAGAAATAATTTTTTACTAAAAAAGCACCACAGAGTTTCAATTAAATCTGAGAAATGGATGCTAAAAGGAGGAGATATAGTCAATTGGGGCAAAATAAAAATTTTTGTAGGTACATGGAAATGGGGCACAACCCATCTCTAATAAGAAGACAGAAAGGAAGGGGACCACTATTCCTCTTTGAAGATGTCTTGGACCCTGGGATCTGCAACCAGACATTAGGTAGTTCTGCCTCTAGGAGAGTTTCCATCTCGAATTAAGAGAGGGAAGCAGGAAAGGAGGCTCTCTGGAGGTGGGCAGAGAGTCAGTGCCACCATCAATGGAATAACAGCAGGAGTAGGCAAGCAGTAAGTTGGGACTGTAGGAGAGATACAGCTCACCAGTCAGATAGTGGTGAAAGTGCATTTATGATGGCTTTGCTTAATGTTTGTAAAAAATATTGTATTTGACCAGATTTCCCCTTTCACTAGCTTTATCCTTAACATGTCTTTAAAATACTATTATGATAAGGAAAATAATATTAGCTCATTTTATATTTTATTGGCTTTATAATATATTACTGCTTATTTTGTGCTCATTTTTCCTTTGCATCTGCCTGAAAAATCCCATGGACGGAGGAGCCTGGTGGGCTGTAGTCCATGGGGTCGCTAAGAGTCAGACATGACTGAGTGAATTCACTTTCACTTTTCACTTTCATGCATTGGAGAAGGAAAAGGCAACCTACTCCAGTGTTCTTGCCTGGAAAATCCCAGGGACGGTGGAGCCTGGTGGGCTGCCTGCCGTCTACAGGGTCGCACAGAGTCGGACATGACTGAAGCGACTTAGCAGCAGTAGCAGCAGCATAATCCTTTTTTAGTGACTGAAAATTTGTTTATAAAATTATAGTTATTTATTTTATATTATACTTATAAAATTATAATTTAATTTATAAAATTATAAAACAAGGGAAAAATTTATAAAATTAAAATTTTATTCGCATTTTGCATTTTTCTACAATTAATTTCAGATTTATAAACTGTATGCAGGTCAGGAAGCAACAGTTAGAACTGGACATGGAACAACAGACTGATTTGAAATAGGAAAAGGAGTATGTCAAGGCTGTATATTGTCACCCTGCTTATTTAACTTTGATATAGAGTACATCATGAGAAACGCTGGGCTGGAGGAAGCACAAGTTGGAATCAAGATTGCCAGAAGAAATATCAACAACCTAGATATGCAGATGACATCACCCTTATGGGAGAAAGTGAAGAGGAACTACAGAGCCTCTTGATGAAAGTGAAAGAGGAGAGTGAAAAAGTTGGCTTAAAGCTCAACATTCAGAAAACAAAGATCATGGCATCCGGTCCCATCACTTCATGGCAGATAGATGGGGAAACAGTGGAAACAGTGTCAGACTTTATTTTTTAGGGCTCCAAAATCACTGCAGATGGTGACTGCAGCCATGAAATTAAAAGACACTTGCTCCTTGGAAGGAAAGTTATGACCAGCCTAGATAGCATATTGAAAAGCAGAGACATTACTTTGCCAACAAAGGTCCAGTTAAGGCTAGTTAAGGCTACAGTTTTTCCAGTGGTTATGTATGGATGTGAGAGTTGGACTGTGAAGAAAGCTGAGCACCGAAGAATTGATGCTTTTGACTGTGTTGTTGGAGAAGACTCTTGAGAGTCCCTTGGACTGCAAGGAGATCCAACCAGTCCATTCTGAAGGAGATTAGTCCTGGGTGTTCATTGGAAGGACTGATGTTGAAGCTGAAACTCCAATACTTTGTCCACCTGATGTAAAGAGCTGACTCATTGGAAAAGACCCTGATGCTGGGAGGGATTGGGGGCAGGAGGAGAAGGGGATGACAGGATGAGATGGCTGCATGGCATTACCAATTCGATGCACATGAGTCTGGGTGAACTCCAGGAGTTGGTGATGGACAGGGAGGCCTGTCATACTGTGATTCATGGGGTGGCAAAGAGTCGGACACGACTGAGCAACTGAACTGAACTGATTATTTTAGTAGATATAAAAAATTACTATGAAATTAAATACTTTTAGACCTGAAACCTAGGTTAATCAGCCATCTTCTTGAAAAAAAGAAAAAAAAAGCAACAAACTAGAATATTTGAACTCTTGGTGATGGACAGGGAGGCCTGGCATGCTGCAATTCATGGGGTCGCAAAGAGGTGGACACAACTGAGCGACTGAACTGAAGTGACCTGAACTGAACCTCTCTTTAGTTATATCTATTTGTTGGCCAATATTGACTTCTGTTTTAACTGAACCTTCTCAATTTGTAATGCTTCTTTAACCTTACACAGAGATTTAATAAACCAGAATTATATAAAACAAAAGGGGTTTTTGGAGATTCAGTTCAGTCACTCAGTCGTGTCCGACTGTGACCTAATGAACCGCAGCACGCCAGGCCTCCCTGTCCATCACCAGCTCCCAGAGTTTACCCAAACTCATGTTCATCGAGTCAGTGATGCCATCCAGCCATCTCATCCTCTGTTGTTCTCTTCTCCTCCTGCCTCCAATCCCTCCCAGCATCAGGGTCTTTTCCAATGAGTCAGCTCTTCCCATAAGGTGGCCAAAGGACTGGAGTTTAAGTTTCAACATCAGTCCTTCCAATGAACACCCAGGATTGATCTCCTTTAGGATGGACTGGTTGGATCTCCTTGCAGTCCAAGGGACTCTCAAGAGTCTTCTCCAACAACACACTTCAAAAGCATCAATTCTTTGGCATTCAGCTTTCTTCACAGTCCAACTCTCACATCCATACATGACCACTGGAAAAACCATAGCCTTGACTAGACGGACCTTTGTTGGCAAAGTAATGTCTCTGCTTTTCAATATGCTATCTATGTTGGTCATAACTTTCCTTTCAAGGAGTAAGTGTCTTTTAATTTCATGGCTGTAATCACCATCTGCAGTGATTTTGGAGCCCTAAAAAATAAAGTCTCTCACTGTTTCCCCATCTATCTGCCATGAAGTGATGGGACCAGATGTCATGATCTTCGTTTTCTGAATGTTGAGCTTTAAGCCAACTTTTTCACTCTCCTCTTTCACTTTTATCAAGAGGCTTTTTAGTTCCTCTTCACTTTCCACCATAATTTTGGAGCTTAGTGGGCCAATATTAATCTGTCTAGTTCTCTTGAAAGGAAAGAACCCTGTGAAAAGATCAGGGTGTCTGCCCAAACTGATACGCCTTTCTTGGCCTATAAAATGAGAAATAGGTTCCCTGTGCAGTGTCATGGGTTATTAGCATTTAAAAAAAAAAAATACTCAAAGGCTTATAACACTGAAAAGTGCAGAAACAGGCAACTGCTAACATTCACTATAGCCAAAAGGCACATTCAATTTTTATACAGTGAGACTCTGAATGAAAGAAAATGCAAGAGCAGGAAATTAGTATTTTTGAGAGCTGTCTCTGCTATTAAATTTTTTATGAATGGCCATTCTAAACTAGGGTTTCTAGCAAAATAGAGAATTCATTATGTTAAAAGATTATCAGTGTATATGCATTGCAATTTCACGACTTAGTTTTCTTATTCTTCTTAGTAAAGTGCCTTTTTAATTCATAAATATCAGGTCTAATCACCCAAAGCATCATTTCCCCAAGAATCTCTGCGACATCTGGATTAAAATGAAGCAATCTCTTAGAGCATCAGGCCACAGGGATTATGATGTGACTCAAAATTACGGGTGGGATGCACTGGTAGAGCATAAGGATTGTTAAATTGGTCTGCAGGAAAATTTCATTGGTTAAAAGAGGAAGGCTTGAAGCAACAATGAAACATTAGCATTGACATGGAAGTGTGTAAGAGACATGCAAGCTAGCTTCAAAAGGTAAGAACTATGGAATAGCATAGTGTGGGTAACTGGTAACAGTTACTAAATTGAGGGTCTTCTTAGCTTCATTCCTCAAGTCCATCTTCCATTCTTCCTGGGTCAGTGTAGTTTCATGAAACAAGATTGAGAAATGCACAACATAAAGAGAGATTCTAAGCTAAATAATGAATATAAAGTTCTTTTCTATTTCATAAAACCAGAGCTCCATTGTCAATGAATTTCACAACATTAGAATTGTATTTTCCTCAGTGTACCTGAGAGAGTAAATCCTACGCAGGTTGATAAGAAGTCTGGGATCCCGGAGGAGGAGAAAGGGGTCTGGAATTCTCAAGGAGGAGACAGGGGTCTAGAATGCTCAAGGAGGAGGAAAGAACATTTTTTTTTGTTTTTTACATTCCTTAGTCTTAGTCACATAAAAGTTTTTTTAAGCCAGGAACTATGACTATACAAAAAAAACAACTCAGCTTAAACTCTGCACTAAGGATTATGTAACAACAATGTATCCTGCTTGAGGACAGTTTCTCCTTCTTGAAAACCTTCTGATTAATCCTGTTATCTTAAAATGAATATTAGGAGAGTGGGTCTGGTAAGATCTTTCTATTGTTAGTTTTAATCCTGTCATCTTAAAATGTAAATTGTGGGAGTGGGTCTAGTAAGATCTTTACAACCTTGAGACATTCTTTTGATTTATTATAATAACCAATTTAAAAAGTTATAGCTCCCTTGATAAGACTAGCGATGGGGGCACTCTCCGTCCCCCTTCTGATGTCTATATCAGAAGCTTTCTCTGTCATTTTTTCACATTAATAAAACTCTGCTACACAAAAGCTCTTGAGTGGTCAAGCCTGGTCCCTGGTCCCAAATCTAAATTTCCTCCTTCGGAGATCACAAATCTGACACCATTCACCTTCAGCTATCATACCTGCTGCTACTGCTGCTAAGTCGCTTCAGTCCTGTCCAACTCTGTGAGACCCCATAGACGGCAGCCTACCCCTGGGATTCTCCAGGCAAGAACACTGGAGTGGGTTTCCATTTCCTTCTCCAATGCATGAAAGTGAAAAGTGAAAGTGAAGTTGCTCAGTCGTGTCCAACTCTTTGCGACCCCATGACTGCAGCCTACCAGGCTCCTCTGTCCATGGGATTTTCCAGGCAAGAGTACTGGAGTGAGTTGCTATTTCCTTCTCCAGATATCATACCTAGACAAGCAATTTCTAGGACTGTAGTTCAACGTTTCCTATTGAAGGACAAGGACCCATATTTTCTTGACTCATCCTCCATCTTCCATTTTCTTTACTCACCCTTCCATAAGCCTACCACAAATTCTTTTCAGCCACTATAAAAAGTATTATAAAGAAACCAAGTTTTAAAACCTCGCTGATGAATAACAACATAGTGAATTTCAATTTTATTTCTGATTTTATGTTCAATCCATAGTTAGTAATGTATACAAACAAAATTATAAATGTTTCAAGTTAAATAAATAATTTTAAGCAAAGAGAAATGACAACATGAAACAAAGAACCAGCTAGCAAAAACTGATTTTTGCTTGCTTCATGATGTGAGTTGTTTTGTGTACCCAGGAGGATAGGTTCTAATATCCTGTACTTTGACTGTGACCTTATTTGGAAGTAGGGTCTTTGCCAATGTAATCGAGTTACGATGTGGTCATATTAGATGAGGATGAGAGTTAATCCAATGGCCTGTGTCCTTGTGAATGAAATTTGGACACCGAGGCACAGGGAGAAGAATAATACAAAAAGATGGAGGCAGAGATTGGAGTTATAACAGCTACAAGTCAAGGAATGCCAAAGATTAAAAGCCACCACCAGAAGCTAGGCAGAGTCAAGGGATCATTCTACCCAGAGTCTCAGAGGGAGCATGGCTTCTTGATTCATACTTCCAGAGTCCAGACCTGTGAAAGAATACATTTCTGTTATTTTAAGTCACCCAGCTGTGGTTATGGAAGCCATGGAAACAGAACACTGTAGTATTAAATATTTGTCAGAGAAGTCACTATTATTATAATCATTGTTCCAAAGAGTGACCTATATCTGTGAGAAGAGTTGTGTGCCTACTAAGTCGCTCAGTTGTGTCTGCCTCTGTGTGACCCTATGGACTCTGGCCCACCAGGCTCCTCTGTCCCTGGAATTCTCCAAGCAAGAATACTGGAGTGGGTTGCAGGCCTCCTCCAGGGGATCTTCCCCACCCAAGGATCAAATCTTTGTCTCCTGTATTGGCAAACAGGTTCTTTACCACTAGCGCCACCTAGGAGGCCCATAATTTAAACATTCTACCAAAGGCAAATTATTTATAATATCCAGAGTACAACAATGTATAATTTACGAGTATAAAAATGTTAAGTCCTTTATTTTCTGCAGTAGTAGTGTTAGTTGCTCTTAGTTTTGTCTGACTCTTTGTAACCCATGGACTGTAGCCCACCAGGCTCCTCTGTCATGAAATTCTCCAGACAAGAATACTGGAGGGGTAGCCATTCCATTCTCCAGGGGATCTTTGCAACCCAAGGATCAAATCTCGATCTCCTGTATTGCAGATGGTTTCCTGTATTGCAGGGGAATTCTTTACCATCTGAGCCACCAGGGAATGAAAACTACTATTGGAATACTTAGTAGCCAAAATTAATCAATATAAAGTGATATGAGACAAACAAAAACTGTAAGGCCTAGTTTCCACATTCATGCTGAAGGAAGGCACATGTATGGATTACATGTATGGATTAAGGCAGCGCATCTGATGCACAAAACGTAACCATGAATTTCTCCACTGACTTTACTGCCCACTTTTTGATGCTGGGCCTACAGCCTTACTATAGGATTGAAGATGAGTTAGAATTTTATCCAGTGTTCATCTAAGCTAGAAGATAAATTCTAAATAGCTTGTAATATATCTATTGTAGCAGTTTCAAAGAATGCAGAAAGCCAGATATAAAATGCCACTTGTCTGTTACCTCAGTCTTCAAGCTGTACAGTGGGTTTTCTTGTGAGATTGGGCACTCAGAGTGAAGCCTGGTAAACATAATGGAGCCTATACCTAGTACTGCAGAAATTAGAGGAATGCTCACATTTGAGGTGCTGGTAGAGAAGGAGGTATAGTCATGAATCTAAATGATTTACCTTCTTAGGGAAACTGGTGTTAAGAGATTGCATGCTCTCATAATCCAGTCAGCAGTAACCATGACAAAAGCTAGAGAACAGCATTACTACAAGTAATGGCAGAGATGGTAAGGCAGAAGTTAAAAGAAACTTCAAGGGGAGACAGGTCCCTTCCCTTATACAGATTAATCCCAAAGTGGTGGCATGTAAAAGAGCTGACTACCATGTAGGAACATATTGAAAAAAGGAAGTTTTGTTTGATTCTGGAGACAGGGATATGGAGGTATTCTTAGATAGGCTGCAGCTAATCAGAGTGATGGTGAAAGATTCACTTGTTTCTTCTATACCAGAGGAACTAGTTCTGAGAAACACACACCTAATGTTGTCCAAGCTGCTAGGATATAGTAGCAATAAAATAGACACTGATGAAAAGACATCTAAGAAATCTCTTTGAGGAGCCCACCAAGGTTTGTCTAGGGGAAGAGTGTGGTGGAAGGAACATCACATTCTACCCCTGTTCCTGCCCAAAGCATAATTCACTGGCCCCATCATATTTCTTCAATAAAGATATGATTTGTAGCTCTAGACACTCTGCTCCTGTTATCCACTAAGGAGAAGTTTTCTTTTGTCTCCTTGGTTAATCTTGCCTCCACAAAGGGTTATACCTTGTAACACTAAGCTCGTTGGAGCTTCTCAGGCTTCCCTGGTTGGCTCAGTTGGTAAAGAATCCGTCTGCAATTCGGGACACCTGGGTTCAATCCCTGGGTAGGGAAGATCCCCTGGAGAAGGGAAAGGCTACCCACTCCAGTATTCTGGCCTGGAGAACTCCATGGACTGCACAGTCCATGGGGTTGCAAAGAGTCAGACACAACTGAACAACTTTCGCTTTTCACTTTTATACTGAATAGATAAGTGCTGTCAGAGGAGAAGAATCACAGCTCCTTGGAGCCAGAATCAAAGACAGAAAATTTGGGGAGTATTTGGGGGTATAGGAGTCACTCCTGTATGTTAGGAAAATGAAGAAATAAAATTTAAGATGAATTCTGTATCTCCCTCCACGGTGTTTGGGAATTACTTTTAGATTGAAGGATTTGTTTTCTTTTGATCATGGTACCATCTGAGCCATGGGTTACCATGAGGGTCCTGGCTTCCAATTTGCTGTATTTTGGGAGACATGTAATGCATTTTAGACCTAAGGATCAATATCCAGCTGTACAACCCCCCCATCCCTCACCACACACAACATATTTGAATAAACAGATCCATCATCTTGGTATGAGCTGTGTTGTGCTGTGCTTAGCTGTTCAGTCGTATCCAACTCTTTGAGACCCCATGGACTATAGCCCACAAGGCTTCTCTGTTCATGGGAATTCTCCATGCAAGAATACTGGAGTGGGTTGCCATGCCCTCCTTCAGGGATCTTCCCAACCCAGGAACTGAACCCAGGTCTCCTGCATTGCAGGTGGATTCTTTACCATTGGAGCCACCAGGGCTAGCAATGTATATATAATTATCACTGCTTGATGCTTGACTTAGAAGGATACAAATGGGTTTCCCGGGTGGCTGAGTGGTAAAGAATCCGCCTACCCATGCAGGAGCTGCAGGTTCAATCCCTGGGTTGGGAAGATCTCCTGGAGAAGGAAATGGCAACCCACTCCAGTATTATTAACTGGGAAATCCCATGGGCAGAGGAGACTGGTGGGCTACAGTCCATGGGGTCTCAGACACGACTGAGCAACTGAGCACACAGAAGGGTATAACTGGGTAAGTATCATCGACAGGAAATCCATGATTGTCCTTGGAATGCTCCCAACACACCAAAAGAACTCTGTAATGCAGTTATCAGTTTATTATCTCCCAGCTCCAAATGCCTTCTCTGTACAAGTGGAATGGGCTTAAGCATTTCAAGCATTTCTCCTTCACAGTGACTATGATAAGCACTGCCAGCAGAGGGCAGTGGTGGAACACTGCAGGAGAAAGGAGGTGGTCCTGAATATTCATTGGAAGGACTGATGCTAAAGAGGAAGCTCCAATACTTTGGCCACCTGATGTGAAGAGCCAACTCATTAGAAAAGACCCTGATGCTGGAAAAGATTGAAGGCAGGAGGAGAAGGGGGTGACAGAGGATGAGATGGTTGGATGGCATCACTGACTTAACGAACATGAGTTTGAGCAAGCTCCGGGAGATGGTGGACAAAGAAGCCAGGTGTACTTGGGGTCGCAAAGAGTCGGACATGACTGAGTAACTGAACAACAACTTGTTCCACTGTGCTGTGTTTCGCTGTGGTGCTCTGCCTTAGTTAGCCATATGACAGAGGGACAGTCCCTTGGGGATCTCATAGACCTGGCGTGGTCTAATGATGACACCTCTATTGCTCTCTTAACATGAATAATGTCTGACGTGGGACCCATGTCCAGATCAGTGTTCCAATTTGATCGTATGCTCCCCAACCAGCTTCTATTCACCTGTGCCAGAGAGGGTTGCTTCTTAGGCAACTTCTCCATCCCATGGCTGCAACACCACCTTCTCCAATGGGGTCTGATTCCAGACTTTGAGAGTGCATTAGTTTCCTAAGGCTACTCTAGCAAAGTACAACAAATTAAGAGCTTAAAACAACAGAAATACATTGTCTCACAATTCTGGATGCTGAAAATTCGAAAACAACATGTTGGCAGGCCAATGCTCCCTCTGAAGCCTGTGAAATCTTGCTAACTTCTGGTGGTTTGCCAGTAGTCTTGGCTTGCAGCTGCTTCGCTCCAGTCTCTGCCTTCATTGTCACATGGCATTTTTCTTGTGTCTCTCTGCGTATGGTGGTCCTCTTATAAGGACACTGCTGCTGCTGCTGCTAAGTCATTTCAGTCATGGCTGACTCTGTGTGACCTCATAGATGGCAGCCCACCAGGCTCCCACGTCCCTGGGATTCTCCAGGCAAGAACATTGGAGTGGGTTGCCATTTCCTTCTCCAGTGTATGAAAGTGAAAAGTGAAAGTGAAGTTGCTCAGTCGTATCTGACCCTCAGCGACCCCATGGACTGCAGCCTATGGAGGTCCATGGGATTTTCCAAGCAAGAGTACTGGAGTGGAGTGCCATTGCTGGTCCTGCTGAATTAAGGGTTCACTCCACTTCAGTATGACTTCATCTTAACTAATTACATCTGCAACAACTCTCCCAAATATGGTCATCCATTTTGAGGTACTGGGGATTACAACTTCAACATACTGGTGGACCAAGTTTGCCCCATAGAGAGGAAAGTCCTCCTCCCAGCTCGTCCCTCCTCACATACTCTCCCTCAGCCTCAGGATATCTCTAGAACTGGTAGGTTGAGAAATCTTGATTAAGTTACATTATCTAGAATTCCTTTCTTTCTAAATCTGAGAAGGGCAGTGGAGGCAAATCTTTTTAACAAGTGATACAGCAGGAGAAACTAGACAAGCATATTCAGCTAGGCAGATCACACTCATTTCCAGCCCTATTAGCTCCCAGGACATGCTGCTTTCCCAGGAAAGGACCAAACTGATTTATACAATAGTCTTAGAATTCCTAAAGACACATAAGGCATCACCCAGGGCGAGGCACCTAAAAAATGGTGGACTACCGGCCTCGAGTGCTCCAGTAGAGGTTACTGCCATTTTCACCATAGCAGGAAGACAGAAATGCTTTTGTGAGAGGTTTTGCTTTATCTCAGAAAAAAAGAAGCCTCACTGTCAAGTCCAGAGTATCTGACTTTGCGCTTAATATCATGATTTTGACCAAAGCAGAAGTGACAGGCTGTAAATGAATGTGAGGAGGAATTAATACCCATCCTCTCTCCTTCCCAGGTTGGTCACAAGCATGTGATTATCTGGACAGACATTTAACACACACCCTGTGATGCAGCTGTCCTCATTCTACTTACTTACCTCAAGTCAAGTGAAAACTGCAGAAAGGGGTTACAATCTGTTCATCTTTACTGCCAAAAGTAAAATATATCTGATAGGATGAAGACCACGATTTGAGTTCCTAAACTGTATTAGCTAATTTCTTAAAAATTCAAATGACTATTAATGATATAGTTTTTCATTGTTACAAATGAAAGTTATAGATGCATAAGTAGGTAGATGATGAATAAATAGATCAATAGATACATACATGCATAGATAGATATGCTATCTGCCCTTAGCAGGGTTTTCACTGATCCTTGGCAACCATTTATATCTTCACTGAATCACAATGTTTTTGCAAACGTTTTTGTCAATAACTCAGATCCCTATTTAACTTCTCCCCATTATCCCTATACTCAAAAGATGCCACATTAATTCAACAAATGTTTTCCCAGTATACCAGCCAGTGTGACACATCCTGAAGACACATTGCTCAACGAGACAAACAAATTACTGCCCTCATAGAGCTTGACTTCTAGAGAGTCAAAGAGATAGTCAACAATAAAATAAACAACTACAGTTCTGATATTAATCAGTCCTGAATATTCATTGGAAGGACTGTGCTGAAGCTGAATCTCCAATACTTTGGCCACCTGATGCAAAGAACTGACCCACTAGAAAAGATCTTGATGCTGGGAAAGACTGAAGGCAGGAGGAGAAGGGGACAACAGAGAATGAGACGGCTGGATGGCATCCCCGACTTGATGGATATGAGTTTGAGTAAGCTCTGGAAGTTTGGTGATGGACAGGGAAGCCTGGTGTGCTGCAGTCCATGGGGTCGCAAAGAATAGGACACGACTGAGCGACTGCACTGAATTGATGATGTTAATAGATAGTACTAGAAAAATAAATATAATAGAAGATCTATTTAAGATCCTCTGAAACATAATAGAGGATCTATTTATAATGAAGCTTCAGGAGAAAACGCCTTAAAACCTCATTAAGGTTTTATATTTTTGCTAAAATTGAAGTTAAGATTCACTCACACTAGTAGAATTGCTATGAGAGTATAGAATAAGGAATTTATTGTAGGAGTTAGTCCTCACGCGAGGCGGGCAGCTGATGAGAAAGTCAGGGAAGCCAATGGGAAAGCCTGGGCAGCCTACTGCCTCTGCAGAGTTGAGCCTGATGTTGCTATAGAATCATGAAGACCAGAAATCATGAAGAAATGGAAAGCTGAAGGTGAAAGAGAGCAAGGGCAAACTGAAACCTGCAGGCAGAACAACTGGAAATCACAAGGACTGACTACTGAAACTGTCTTTCAACAACTCTAACCTTGATCTTATGGGTGGCCTGCAGGAATAGCTAGCCCCTTCTTCACAGTTACGCACACATGCCTCCATCCCAGAGAAGCTAAAGTTGGAGATCTGATCAAAGATCTGAAGGAGCTATGGCTCAGGAGGCTGCCACACCCCAAAATGTAAGCCATCATAACACTGAGATGCTGAAGTTCCTGGTGCTCTGCGTTATCATTCAGAGAGTTTAAAGATGTGACTGCTGCTTCACTTCCACTTTTCAAATCTCATGCAAAATATATCTTGTGTTCAAGGCTAACCCAGAACTACACTCTGAAAGGAATTCTAGTTAGCACTTCAAGCATAAAGTCACCATGCTTGCCTAATATACAGAGAGAAGGGGAAAGAACCAGACAGAAGGAAGGGAAAGCAAAAATACTTGGAAACTTTAAAAAAAAGTTTCAGAATTTTTACGAGATGACAGCTACAATGACTGGGTGATATCGGATAAGATAGAGACTGGCCATGACCGTAGATTGGAGATGGGCAGAAGAGACTAATTTCAAGTGTCCTTGTAGATCATGATGTGGAGTATGGATTTACTCCAAATTTCATGGGAAATCATGGAACAGTTTTAACCAGAAAACTGACTTAATGATTATGTAGAGAATGCAAGTGAAAGTGAAAGTCGCTCAGTTCTGCCCAACTCTTTGCGACCCCAATGACACCTGCACAGATTGTGACATTTGTGTGCCTCTCTCATGATTTCTGTCTTATGTGCTTCTTACCTAAATTATTTTTCACTTAATAATTTCATTTATAAAATACCTTACTTCATATTTTTCTTTGTGACCTCATGGAATTCTCCAGGTCAGAATACTGGAATGAGTAGCCCTTTCCCTTCTCCAGGGAATCTTCCCAACCCAGGGATCAAGCCCAGGTCTCCCACATTGCAGGTGGACTCTTTACCAGCTGAGCCACAAGAGAAGCTCGGAGAATTCAAGGAACATATCAGTACTGAGAGCAAGGATATTCTGTGGTAACCATTTGACAAATGATAATGGAGAGGGTTATTAAAAAGTTCAATTCAAGAGTAAGTTCAGTTCAGTTCAGTTCAGTCGCACAGTCGTGTCCGACTCTTTGTGGCCCCATGAATTGCAGTACGCCAGGCCTCCCTGTCCATCACCAACTCCCGGAGTTCACTCAGACTCACTTCCATTGAGTCCATGATGCCATCCAGCCATCTCATCCTCGGTCGTCCCTTTCTCCTCCTGCCCCCAATCCCTCCCAGCATCAGGGTTTTTTCCATTGAGTCAACTCTTCGCATAAGGTGGCCAAAGTACTGGAGCTTCAGTTTTAGCATCATTCCTCCAAAGAAATCCCAGGGCTGATCTCCCTCAGAATGGACTGGTTGGATCTCCTTGCAGTCCAAGGGACTCTCAAGAGTCTTCTCCAACACCACAGTTCAAAAGCATCAATTCTTCTGCGCTCAGCCTTCTTCACAGTCCAACTCTCACATCCATACATGACCACAGGAAAAATCATAGCCTTGACTAGACGGACCTTAGTCGGCAAAGTAATGTCTCTGCTTTTGAATATACTATCTAGGTTGGTTATAACTTTTCTTCCAAGGAGTAAGGATCCACAAAAGTGTCTGAAAACTTAAGATTTTCCCCCTAGACTGCATTCCTCTTAAGAAAGAGAACAAGAATGGCTTATAGGGCTTCTGTTTTTAGTGACTAGGTAAATGGCAACATCATTGATGAAGATGGAAAATCCTGGAAGATTAGATTTTGAAGTGGATGAAGAGAGGAAATCAAATATGGCATTTCGTGCCTGCTAATTTTGAGGTGCTTTTGGGACATCCAGATGTGGAAGAGTAAAATAATTTGTTCAAAGTTAAGAATATTTCTAATAATGGCATGACTATTTTCCATTAACTCAAGCTTAACAAACACTCTATAACACTTTGGGACTTTGTTAACTCTTTCTCAGTCTTCATATTCAACAATTTAAACAATTTTCCTATTACTTAAATATTTCACTGAGCACTTACCATGCTCTCAATATGAAGATGAATACAATTTAGCCTTTCTTTCATGGAGCTCCTAGTCTACTACTATAGCAGAGAAAGAAGGACACCAATTTTACAGTCAATATGGAAAGTAACACGCTATCTCTGCAAGTTCTGTTTGATTGACATCTATGTGTTACATTCCTTTCTTCCTTTGTCCTTCCACCTTCTATCCACTCTTCTCATAGTTGAAATCTTGTTACTTTGCATCTGGACCAGGGGTGGGCAAACTAAATTCCACAGGTTGTTCAACTGTTTTTGTAAATAAAGTTTCATTGGAACATAGCCACGCCTATTCATTTAAGTATAATCTATGACGCTTTCATATTATAAAGGTAGAGTCGAGCAGTTATGGCCTGCTAAACCTGAAATATTATCTGACCCTTAGAAACATTTGTAGAACATTTAGACCAAAGTGACTTTTATGTGAGCTCCTTATTTACTCTTTCCTTCAATCCAATGCTTCTTATACATCACTGTTATATTAATATCTCAAAAGTTGTTATAATCCTTTCTTCAAAGAGACATGGTATACTTAAATAAATATAAAAAACATTCTAAAAATGCCTTTGAATACATTATAACCTGCCTATAATCCTTCAACAGCTCTCTACTGCTTATGAATTAAATATGAACACCCATTCTGACATTCAAAAGCTTCTATTATATGTTCAAGACCTAATTTTTAGGCTTATCTCCAATCACACCCCAGTAGAGGTGCTTCAGTCGAATTGGTCTCCTTCCTATTTCTGTGATTTCTCCTCTTCCTGAAAAACCTCTTTCTACCATCCTCTTTACAGGTTCAGTGATATCCATTTGTGAGGATAATGTTAGCATCTAAAACAGACAAACTCTTAAATTCCTGACTTAATACACACAAATAAAGTTTCACCAACATGCTACTTCAATGCTTGTGTTCTCAGTCCTTAGTGCGAGGTGAAGTGTGGTGCTCATGGTAAAGAAGCCACCTGCCAATGCGGGAAACTGTAAGAGACCCAGGTTCCATCCCTGGGTCAGAAAGATCCCCTGGAGGAGGGCATGGCAACCCACTCCACTGTTCTTGCCTGGAGAATCCCCATGGACAGAGGAGCCTGGCGGGCTACAGTCCACAGGGTCGCACAGAGTCAGACATGAATGAAACGGCTTAGCATGCAGAGACACACCCGGGATGTGTGGTGAGTGTGACAGGCCACTCTACAAAGTCACTTATGACGGCCACCTTTAACACAGATCCTTCAAGATCAGCTTTGACCTCAGTGTCCAGTCAGCAGGCAGAGAAAAGATAGTAGAGAAGGGATATCTCTTCTTAATCCCAAAGACATCACACACATTGCTTCTGCTACATTTCACTGATGAGAATCGGTCATATGGTCCCACATAATTTCAAGGGAGTTTGAGAAGTGTGGTCCCTCGTCAAGCATCTATCCCTCAGCAACAAGTCGGTGTGATCAGCGGGGCATATGAATCTTTGATAGACAATTAGCACTCTCTGTAGAACTATCTTTCATTGCACGTCTCCATACTACTTTCCTAGTCAGAAAAATTCTCTTCCCAATTCAACTCTGTAGCACTTCATTTTTATCTATTATTAGGTTCTAACATGGTCAGTCTATCAAGTATTTGATAGACTTATATATTATCTTTCACTTGATTTATCTAACTTTTCTGACACTATCTTTTACTGACCTTACTTTCCTGACAATATTCTTCATATGCAAAGAATACAAAGTGAATGAATGATGAGTGAAATATTCTTGTGTTGAATTTCATCTTGAATTTGTTATTCAGGAAATAATTTTTATGCACAAGGCATTCAAAATTTTCTTACAAAGGGAAACTTTTGTAATACCAAGACTGATATTTGAATGCTGCAAGAGGAAATAGACTCAGTGAATGTTTCCCGAGAGACAATACCCCTGACGTGACAAGGAGATTCACAGATAATCCTTGCTACAAATACGTGACATACTTAGAACGTGGCTGGCTATTCAATTCTAGAAACTGCTATGGGTTGCACTGTGCTCCTCCTTTCCAGCCAACAAGAAGACAGATGTTAACGTCCTAGCCCCCAGTACTTCAAAATGTGACCTTATTTGGAAAGAGGTCTTGACAGAGGTAATCAAATTAAAATGAGGTCAGTGTAATGGGTTCTATTCCAGTAAGACTGGTGTCATTATCAAATAAAAAATGAAAAATTCTAACACAGGGGTAGACTCACACAGAGGAAACATGATTCAAAGAGGCACAGGGAGAAGGAAGAGAAAACGGGTCAGAGACTGTAGCTATGGTGCCATTAGCCGCATAACAGCTGGGACAGCAGAAGCTGGAAGGCGGTGGGAAGAGTTATTCCTCTTGGGTTTCAAGGGAGCACGGCCCTGCTGGCCTATTGGTTTTGGATATCTCATCTCCAGAATTGGGAGACAACAACTTTTTCTCCTCGTAGAAAGTCTGGCTTTTTCTCTCTTCCACTGTCATTGCCAGCTCCTCAGAGAGGGCTTCCCTGGCTAATTGAAAGCATGACTACTGTCCACTATTCCCACATCATAATCTAGCTTAGCATATTAATTGTCTGCGTCTCTCCTTAAAATGTAAACTACAGGGCAGTGCACTTGTCTCATTCTGTTGTGGTTTTAATTCCTCTGTGCATAGCCACAGTGACTCATATATCACAGAGCCTCAACAAACAATTGGTGAATGAATTACTGGTAGTTTCCTTTTCTTTATATAAAGTTGGAAAGTTAGTCAAATAAATCATCACATTTTTAAATTTAAATATACAGATTCTGAAATTAAACTTACTGGGTTTAAAACCCAGCCTTGCCATTTCACAGCTCGTACTTGGGGCAAGTTGAATAACCTCTGTTATTAATTTTCACATTTGTAAAATGGAGGTAATAGCTATACCCAAGGCATTGGATTGTTACTGTGATTGAATGAATAGTACATAAAATATTTAGAGCTACATCAGCACATGGTAAAATATTAACATTTGGATGGCTCAGTGGTAAAGAATCTGCCTGCAAAGCAGGAAACACAGGAGATGCAAGTTCAATCTCTCTCTCAGGAATGTTCCCCGGAGGAGGAAATGGCAATCCACAACAGTATTCTAGTCTGGAAAATCCCATGGACAGAGAATCCTGGTTGGCTACAGTTCATAGGGTCGCAGAGACCCTATGGACACAACAGCATGCACGCAGATGCAGATTTGCTGTTATTAGCATTATTATCACTAAAGATATGCAAAGTATAGTTTATCTATTTTAGTTGATTAAAAAGTAGTTAAGACTTTTATTTTTTCTGTCTACAAAGACTAATCTATATAGTTAGGGAAACTATGTTATTCAAATAAAATTCAACTTATTGATTTAAAGCAAATGATATATCCAAATGCAAAATTTATAATATTTGAGGAAATAATTATGGAGAAATGAATATACCTGACATGTTTAGTTGCTCAGTCATGTCTGGCTCTTTGCAACCCCATGGACTGCATGCAGCATGCCAGGCTTTCCTGTCCTTCACCATCTCCTGGAGCTTGCTCAAACTTATGTCCATTGACACTGATGCCATGTCATCCTCTGTCATCCCCTTCTCCTCCTGCCCTCAATCTTTCCCAGCATCAGGGTATTTTCTAATGAATTGGCTCTTTGCATCAGGTGGCCAAACTATTGGAGCTTGAGCTTGAGCTTCAGCATCAGCCCTTCCAATGAATCTTCAAGATTGATTTCCTTTAGGATTGACTGGTTTGATTATACATCATATAGTTATTACCAAGTGAATGGTACTGCTTAGGACTGATTTCACCATCTCGCATCATCTGGATCACAAAGTTGTGTTCCAAGAAGCATTGTTTACAAGGGACTTAACTAGAGGTTACAAATTAACTTCTCCTGAAGTATTTCTAAAAGAAGTTCTTTAGTGATGTGAAGAGACCCAGTGTCTGGCAGAAATCTACAGAAAAATATAGGATGTCTCGGGACTCTACAGCAGAGACCCCAAAATTTGGGATAAGTATGCTGCTTATTAATGGTATTCTTTCTCATGGAGGAATTCCTGAGGCACTTTCACTTTAACTTTGCCATTAAAGTCTCTTAATATTCAAAGCTCGTCTTCAGGATCTAGAGATCTTAGTACACACCATCTTCAACACCTACTAATTGGGAATATTCAGATTCTCAAGCATAACGGACAGAAAAGAGTGTGGTTTCCAAGCCCAATCTAGCCATCTGTGCTACGTGGTTCCATGCAAACACCCTGAAAAAATTGATATTGCTTGCAAATTTATAAATTTGGTCATAAATTCTCCGTGTTTGTTCAGTGTTCCTCCACTGGGCAGCAGAGATGCTCAGTGGTAATGACAAACTCAGATATGCACATTTAGGTGATTATTTTGGATTCCAAACACCGCACCAAGAGCTGGTCCGTATTCACTAATCCCAGTTATCCTCCACCTGCCATGTGACTTGTCTCTTACATAGGCTAGAAAAAGATCATATATCTTACCCTGTTTCCCCTATACCAGCCCTATCTCTGATTTTCAAGTCTTTCTATAATTGCTTCAATCAATGTTATGACATATTAAGTGGATATTTATGGAAAATCAATTCAGAACACTATAATTAGCAAGTACCATAAGCCTGGAAATGTTGATGCAAAGCATTCAACTCCAGGAAGGGATTTATCTGTAATAAAACTTGTATAAAATTACCTATGACATTTACCAGTACTGACTTGGTCGAGGCTTAAACTTTGGTTTTTGTTTTATTTATTTGAGATACTGTATATATCACAGCCATTATCTTATTTTCTCAAACAGTGATGACAAAGCTATATTTGACCAAAGTGAATGTTATCTATAAGTATGTAGTTTAAATATTTTCAGTATTATGTTAGGAGGAGTAAAAAAATTCAGTTCTGTACTCCACTGGTAAAATTATTTTAATGTTCTTAATACATGAAAAAGGTATACTAAAATTAACTACATATATTTTTAATTTTAATTTTTTATTAAATTTTTTTTCTTGCAATGAACCAATCTCTTCTCTTCTTTTCCCTCCTTTTCTCTTTCTCTGATTCTCTGTTTTCTCTCTGTCTGTTGATGGAATAACATGTTGTTACCATGTTGATTCTAGCCAGTAACTCCAGAAATGAAACTAGAGTGGCTGCTCTGAAAGCCAAGGTCCAAGATGGAAGCCTCTTCAGTATCTTTGGGTGTGTGCATAATGAATAAATAGCTCAATATTGGATAGCATTGTATTCTAACTACCTTTCAGGCTTTTATTTCTACCAGAAATATCTCAGGAGAAGGTGTGCTAGATAAAAATGCAAATTTCTAGGCTGCAACCATGGTAATCCTGATTCAGTAGATCTCTAGTGACACCTATTAAAAAAAAAAAAAAAAAACCAAACACAAGGGTGAGTCTTCAGTATCACTTAAGTGTTAAATGATTTAGAAACAGCACTTTCAGAAACAACAATTTCTAGATTAAAAGGCTCTTTCATATTGCTCAAACATTCCTTCCTAGCTTTCTTGATGACTGATTTCTCAAGATCTTGTCTTTATTTTTTGCGGGGCCAAAACTGTCAAAAACTTCAGTGGTGGAGCAGAGACTCAATCCCACTTTTCTGCCCCACTCTTTTTCACCATGTTGCCTGTTCCACTGTAGACCTAGTCTGCCCAGCAGGGTGCCTGACTGACTGATCTGATTATAACAGTCATGAGGAATCTCAGGTTTTCAAGGTAGCTGCATAGCTAGAGAACGAAAAGGGTCATAACATGCCACTCAGTTTACAGAAAAAAAAGGATTCAACAATATTTACCCTTCTATAGCAGAAGAAATGACTTTCTTTATATTAACTTTACTGTCTAAAACATGACGAAATAAATAGATGGAGCTATTACAATGATAGCTTAATAAAAATAATAAATGAAAAATTCAGGATAGTGGTTTCCTTTGGGGAAAGGTAGTTCAACTGTGGTTGGTGTGTTTCACTTCTAACTTGGGACATAACATTATTATTTATACCTATTAAATTTAATTTGATATTTAAATAAAGTAGTATTATATGTTTATCTAGAAATAAGAATTCCATGGACTGGAATTCACTTTCACTTTTCATGGAGTTAAATAATGAAATAAACAAGGAAATAAATAGAAAATGTTTGCCTCTGAGGGCCTAATGGGGTTTCTCTGGTGGCTCAGCAGGAAAGAACCCGCCTGCCAATGCAGGATATCTGGGTTTGATCCCTGGGTTGGCAAGATTCCCTGGAGTAGGAAATGGTAACCCATTTCTGTATTCCTGCCCGTGAAATCCCATGGACAGAGGAGCATGGTGGGCTACGAGTCCATAGGATCACAGTGGAGGAGGGCACAAGGAACTCTATTTTTATTATGAATCTCATATTACTAGTTGACACTTTATACTATACAGTACACTCTTCAATTGATCAAAACTTAAATAAAATATATAAAAGACACAAGCTTAGTTACTGTTTTATTTGTTTTTGTTTTTAATTTTGTTTTCTTGTTTTTTAGAAGCAAGTTAATTTAGGTACTTCCCTTATGTAATTCTTTTGAAACGGAAAGTAAAAAAGAAATGTGTGTTTTTCTTACCATTCATTTAAGTTGTTATCATCTTTACACTATTCTGATCTGGGTTCTTATATGAGTTTTTTGGCCTGCTTGAATATTTTCTGCCTTTTCAGTATCTTTCAAAGCCTCAAATATTTTATTAAAGATCAATTCTTTTAACATTTTAATCTTTCATTTCAATACAGAGTGTCTCTATTTCTGTAAATCTAATAGTCACAAAGGTAATTTGTTCTTTTTCAAGGAGCTTCCTAATTCATCTCAATGCTGCGTGGCATTGCACTTTCACCGGGTTTACCACTTCAACAATCTGTACAACATTTGAATCTGTCAATCCCTGATTTCATTACGATTAAACTTGCTTTAATGGATAAAAAATACACTTGCCCCAGGTTTAGATACAATGAACTGAAGAATAAGAACCAGGTTGCTGTTATATGGAACTGTCAGGAGGCTTATGTTGCTTTATTCTTGTTCTATTTTTGTATATAGATTCTATATCTCAAGGGAATTTCGAAGGTTGTCAACGTTTAGATTAAGGATACAATTTACCACAAGAAGTCTATTCTCTAGAAAAAAGAAATGTATACTTTATGTAGCCCCTAAGAATTTCAAGTATTTTCTCTAAACATTAGGGTTTCCTTTAAAAATTGTGTATTACTGACACAAACACAGTGTAGAACATTCCAATAAAAAATAGTTTGTAAATATGATGGTTTCAGATATTCCCATTCATTTACACATTATTTCCCACTAGCTTCATAACCTTTGGGAAACTGCTTAACCTCTCCATGCCTCGATTTTCTCTTCTATAAACTGAGGTTTAAAATACTATCAACATTATAAGATTGAATAATTTAATAATAAATTGAATACTTAGGCTACTTACCATGTGTCAGGCATTGTTTTAAGCCTCTCATGTGTAATTATTATTTAATCCTCAGAACAACCCATGGGAGATTTACTCTTATCAACATCTGAATTTTATAGATTAGGAAAGTGATCTGGGCAGTTGAGATACGACAGTGGTGTCTATGATCTACAACAGACATGGTTTCTATTCTTCAGGAGCTCACATAATATATGGAAAATAGTTCAAATCAAGTGTGATTAGTGCTTGGGCATGAGTACATAGGAGGTGTCATGGCAGGAGAAAACAGGAGGCTCTGATGTACTCTAGAGAGTGACGGAAAACCCTTCAGGCAAAGATGGCCCCATTTGATGAAGTGGCAAAGGCTAAACTTCCTAAGAGTTCTGCAGATGACAAGGATGATCTCAGTTGGTGTCCATTGGTAGATGGGTATCAAACGAAAGGACTGAAGACAAGTCTTTTTAGGATGAATGGAGGAACGTTGTGGCTATTTGGTTTTTTTTTTTTTCTCTAGTAGTATTCGTAAATGTCAACTGGATGGGGAAAGTTAGCAGAGAGGAGGCCAGCTCTGGTCAAGGGCAGTCAGTAGAGTGCGACCAGACTTTGCTTGTCTCTGCTTTGACCCTCAGAGGGAGAAAGCAGCACAGTAAGCCAGTGCTCTTGACCAATTGCCCCACCTGCTTTTAGTCCATGAACACATCAGAGATCACTACATGCTGAGAAATAGCAGGGGATATTGCAGATACAATGTATGCCCTTAGGGCCTTTACATTGCTAACTGAACCAAACAAAAGTAAAGACTTCACTATAGAAATCATCACTCTCCTACAAGGAAAAATTTAAAAAACAATATTCTAGAACAGGCAGGCTCAGGCTCAATTCTAATTGATGTTTCCTTTAATAACAGAATTGACAGATGAACTTAGCCCTCAGCAACAGTGCAAAGAGTTAACAGAATATACGAAGCATTGTTAGGTAGAAAGTGAAATGTGCTTTCTGTCCAACTCCAATAACAAATCAAGATCATAAAATCTTAAATCAAAGCAAGAATCAATATGGGCTGATGTTGAGTGGTAATAATGATGATGATGATAATAATATATTAGTAAAAATAACATAAAAATGATTGAGCACTTAAAGCTTGTCAGACAGTGTGATACATTTTCTATACACAACATCTCATTCAACTCTTGAAACCTTTTGCACACGAGAAACCTGACACCTGGATGAGTTAAATGGCAATTCCAAAGTCACCCAGCAGGTAAGAGGCAAAACTGCGACTTAAATTCTCACTTGTCATGAGTCTTTTTTTGGATGTCATTGAAACGAGGATAAATTGAGGATAGCTTGGGTGATACCCAGTTGCTAAGTGGTGAATGAAGCAAATAGCTTGTGGTCTAACAAGGTGGCTCAAACAGTTAGGAATCTGCCTGCAGTGCAGAAGACTCGGGTTCAGTCCTTGGATCCAGATGATCTCCTGAAGAAGGGAATGGTAACCCATTCCAGCCTGGAGAATTCCATGGACAGAGGAGCCTGGTGGGCTACAGTCCATGGTATCATAAAGAGTCGGACACAACTGAATGATTTTCATTCTACTTTATACCAGTGAAATTGTTTTATTTTTAGTATTTTAGTTATGATTGTTATTTTAAGTAGTATACAATTCAATAGAGAAATAATATCATCTATCTCTCAATTGTGTGGCACCTTCTGTGATTGTGTTCACAATCACCAGAGATTCTGACTCATCAGTTCTCCCCTGAACATACCATAATGCCATAAATATTCTAGGCTTTGATTTTACACAGAATTCATCACCTTTATGACTATAACTTCCTGTAACATCAAGGTCATGGTAGGAAATAGAACTCAAGGATGTTGTCAGAGTAGAAGTTAAGGAAGGACAAATGGAGATGAGGGGAATTCAATAAGAGACACTAAAGCACCATAGGACTGGCAATCCGAGGGGATCCTTATTGCATCTCTAGAACTGAAGGGCCAGAGGCTACCACAGTCTGGAAGGAGTGTCACCATTCTAGCTGAGAGCTGCCTAGCACCCCACTCCAGTACTCCCACCTGGAAAATCCCATGGTCGGAGGAGCCTGGTGGGCTGCAGTCCATGGGGTCACGAAGCGTCGGACATGACTGAGCAATTTCACTTTTACTTTTCACTTTCATGCATTGGAGAAGGAAATAGCAACCCACTCCAGTGTTCTTGCCTGAAGAATCCCAGGGACGGGGGACCTGGTGCGCTGCCATCTACAGGGTCGCACAGAGTCGGACATGACTGAAGCAACTTAGCAGCAGCAGCAGCTGCCTAACAGCAGCTCTGGCCCGGGGAGCCAGGAACTCAGCCATTGCCACCTATAACCATGAAAGAGAGAGCCCAGGGAATCAACCCCCCGACCTCATTCCTCTCCTCTACTCCCGACATCCTGCAGTGCCTCCTACTGCCTGGACCTCTGTCTGAAGTCAGAATGCAAATGAGCATGCTGATGCAGTACAGAAAGGTCAGCCTCCTGGAGTCTGGAGGGCGAGGCACACTGGAGTCCAGGGAGGTCCCAGGGTTTCTGGTTACCCAGTGGACAGTGCTCGTGGCACTTGCTCAAAGAGTAATGGAGAAGAGAAAGATGTATTCATTTTGAAACCAAGTGTGTTACTTTAAAATGAGTTCCATTTGGGAAGAAATGTTTATTTCTTCCTATCCCTTGTAGAGTTTTAATCATTGTGAGTTGGTTGTATTTAATTCTCACATATGTAAATATGTGATGTTGAAGCTATATTAACAAAAAGAAAAAAGCAATCATTCTTTACCACCTGTAATACTGTGTATAAATTTGCCTGAAATGTATACATTGACACATATTTACATCTACATGGAAAATGAGTAGAAATGGCCAGATCCTTTGGAAGATAATGAAGAAAACAATAAATAAAAATATAGCTAAATATCTATGTAAAAAAATAAAAGAATTCATAGAAAAAAGTAGTAATAAAAGAAAAGACAAATAAATAAATAGCTATGGAGGGATGTGGACATATATTTACCATCTCTTGCCAGGTGGCGCTGGTGGTAAGACCCAGCTGCCAATGCAGGAGACATAAGAAGACACTCAGGTTGAATCCCTGGGTCAGGAAGATCCTCTGGAGAAGGGCATGGCAACCCACTCCATTATTCTTGCCTGAAGAATCCCATGGACAGATGAGCCTGGCAGGCTACAGTCCATTGGGTCACAAAGACAGACATGACAGAAACAATACGCTTCTGTAGTAGGGAAGGAATGTCTACTACACTCCTAAGAAGAACAATCTGGGAGGAATCCTTTATGTCTCTTTCTTCATACCTTCTTGCTCCTCGTTTGGGAGGGAAGAGGGATATCTGACAGATGAGTGATTCTACATCCTCCGTTCCTCCTCCCTTTTTACTTACTTTCCATTTTCCTATGCAAGATATACAAGAGTTCCTGCTCCTCTGTAGGGTGAGTGTATCAGAAAAGGATCTGACACTACAGGTTTGCTGTTGGGAAGGCTGGAGTGGATTTAGTAGGATGGAATGGTCTATAGTTACGAGTGAGTAAAATAAATTCATGGAGCACTGTGGGGAAGACCGGTTGTGATCTGGGTGCAAGTTGTATTCTCCAGTTCAGATTTACCAATAGTAGGGCCATCCGACTCAAATATGACTTCAACTGATTTGCAATTTAGGGGGAAAAGAAGGAATGGTCTTTATTAATCCACCCTGTAAAGAAGTCCAGCAGCTATTGTCTTGAAGAATACATGAAATCTCCCTTTCCTAATTTTCTATTTAACCCTAAGCATATGCACATTTTGTAAAACCTTTAATCTGCCGACATGGCTTGGATGTGCACATCACAGGAGTGAGATGACTCATTAAATAAATCTCAGGTGTTGGAGGGGAGAAACACTGCTGAGAGATTATGCAGACACCAATGAAACAGCTGAGGTCCACATGTTGCCGTTTTTGGAGGCGTGTATGTAACATTCAAATCTGCTTTTGCCACTCAAAACACTAAAAAAACAAAGCAAAACACAGAAACCCTCCAATATCTTCCATTGCTCTCTGGATGAAGTCTAAAATTGACAGAATCAGAGTTCTGGCCTCTTCTCCCACTTATGATTCATCTTGGGCCACACTGTGTTCTCTCCTCCTCAAACCCAACAATCTCCCTCTGCCACAGAACCTTGTGAATGCTGTTAACTCCACTTGGAATGCTTTCTTCACCCTATCCAAGTTACCTGTTATTCACGATTCTTATGTCAGCTTTAAGTTTCTCTTCTTTGGGAAGCCTCCTTGATTCTTTAGCTTAGGTTAATGATACTGCTATATGCTCTCATAATTTCAGCTACTCTCTGTCACTCTCTCTTGACTTATCCCTTGTTGTAATGTTTTATTTTCTGATGAGATTATTTGACTAATGAACTACTGCAGTCCAGGCTATAGCTTCATGAAGGTAGAAACCATGCGTAATCTTGTTAACCTATCATTTAAAATAGAGTGTAGCAGAATCAATAACTATGTGTTGAATTAATGAATAAATGCAAATTAACAAAAAATAAAGTCACCCATGTGTTATTATATCATGTGTATATATGCAGAAATACTCAATTAAATAGATTTTATGGGTCTTAAGATACAAGACTCTGGTGTATTTGAAGAAAGTATTCCATACTGAAAAATAAATTGACTTCTACATTAGATTTTAGTAGTTTGTTTTTTGTTTCTCAAAAATATGTTCATTTCATCTTAGTGGCACAAAGTTTTTAATAAATAATCTCTATTGTGATATAGTGGTTACTTCTTTATTATTCACACAGTTATACCATTTTAAAAATTTATATAATTCATATAACTGGTAGCACTATTATGTATTATCTTAACTATCTAGGCATTCTATTGAATTTTCTAAAATTATAATTTGGTCCCCAAATAAATGTTGCACACTGAAGTCTTATGTTATCTTTGATTTATAAAAGAAAATCATATGATAGGAAGCAGAATAGGAGAAGAAGATCGCTTTGGAGGAAAAAAAAAATCAGAGCCTTGGGTTCTAGTTTACTCCACAAATTGTAAGTCATGTGCAGGAGTAAATTTAAATAACCGAACATCTCTGTGACTGAGGAAAATAGTGCCTGTTCTGTCTTCACCAGGGGAGGATTACACAAGATAATGTGGTCTTATCTCTTGGTAAAATCTAAACTACAATTCAAATAAAAGATAATCATAAGCAATCCCTATACTGAGAAATTTCAGAGAGGATTTTAATGTTGTTATAGACTCTGAACTACATCATACTTGTCCAAAGCCTAGAAGTATTAGGATTAAGAACAAAGCCTCAGGATTCATAGGCAATAACTACTTCACACCAGTCTTGTCACTGATCTTTTAATCTGACACCGAAAGCAAAGCAACAGATACAAAAACAAACAAATGGTACTACATCAAAGTAAAAAGCTTCTGCAGAGCAAAGGAAACCATCAACAAAATGAAAAGCAGCCTATAAAATGGGAGAAATCATTTGCAAATTGTGTATCTGATAAGGGGCTGGAGAAGGAAATGGCAACCCACTCCAGTATTCTTGCCTGGAAAATCCCATGGACAGAGGAGCCCGGCAGGCTACACTTCATAGGGTTGCACAAGAGTGACTGAGCACACAGTATTCAAAATACACAAAGAACTCTTACAACTCAATAGCAACCAATCTCATAAAAGATGGGCAGGAGGTCTGAATAGACAATTTTCTGAAGAATACATAGAGAAGGCCAATAAGGACATGAAAAATGTTCTGTGTCATTAATCATTAGGGAAATAAAAATCAAAACTACAAAGAGATATTATCTCACATATGTTAGAAGGGTGATTATCTAAAAGATGACAATAAAAAGTGTTGGTGAGGATGTGGAGAAAAGGGGACCTTTGTGTCCTGGTGGTGGGAATGTAAATTATTGCAGCCACTGTACAAAACACGAAAGTTTCCTGAAAAAAATTAAAAATAGAACTACCATGTGATCCAGCAATTCTCATTCTGGGTGTTTATCCAAAAAAAATAAAAACACTAACTGGAAAAAAAATATGTGCACACCCATGTTCATGGCAGTATTATTTACAGTAATCAAGAGAGTGAATAATCTAAGTGTCCATCAATGGATAAACAGATAAAGAGGACATAGTATATAAATATATATTTGTTTTCCAATTGTGGTGCTGGAGAAGATTCTTGAGAGTCCCTTGGACTGCAAGGAGATCAAACCAGTCAATCCTAAAGGAAATCAACCCTGAATATTCATTGGAAGGACTGATGCTGAAGCTGAAGCTCCAATACTTTGGCCACCTGATGTGAAGAGACCATTCACTGGAAAAGACCCTGGTGCTGGGAAAGACTGAAGCAAGAGGAGAAGGGGGAGACAGAGGATGAGATGGTTGGATGGCATCATTGACTCAATGGACATGAATTTGAGCAAACTCTGGAAGATAGTGGAGGATAGAGAAGCCTGGCGTGCTGCAGTTCACAGGGTCGCAGAGTTGGACACGCCTTAGTGACTGAACAATAGCAACGATGGAATATTGATCGATTATTTAAAAGAATCAAATTTTGTCATTTGCAACAACATGGATAGAGTTGAGGGCATTATGCTTTCGTGAAATAAGTCAGAGAAAGATAGATGCATAGAATCTCTCTTACATGTGGATTATAAAAGCAAGAAAACAAAGGAGAAAACAACACCACCCTCCCCCAAGAAAAGAAGGCTCACAGATATAGATTGGTACCAACAGATTGGTAATTGCCAGATGTAGGGGACTGAAGATGCAAGAAACGGGTAAACTATTTTTTTTTTAATTTAAATAAATTGAATATTTTAAAACATGGTTGGAATTTTAAAGTCTCAAGCTACTTATATGCCACTTTCTGGAGCAGTCCCTTGGTACTCAATCTTTCAGCTAACATGTCTTTATTGAACAGCTATTATATTCTCAGCAATATGTTAAGCTGATTCAACTTATGTGAACAGTAATAAATAAATATATATATATATATATAAAATAAAACCCAGAACACAACATCTAAAGCCAGAAGTCTGGGCTCAAATTCCCGCTTCCTCATTTCACGGATGTTACTTTATCTCTGTGCCCATTTCCTCAGTAATGGAAAGCAATACTAGCATATTTTGCACAGTGTTACCATGCAGATGAAACAAGGCTGCATATGAGAAGTGCGAAGAATAATGCCACCACAATTATCCACAGGACTGATGCTATGTAAGAATTCACTGTCTGAGCTTCAGCTTCCTTAGGTCGGATGGTGTGGGTGGCAGCAGTTTATTGCTCTCTTCACGTGTGTCTGCAGCCTTTGGGGTGAGAAAAAACACTGTTCACTTAATACTTTGGGGATATTTAATCAATGGGAATATAACTTTGCCAATTGAAATTTAATTGAAAAACATTTATCATTTTTACTAATTCACTGCTTATCTCTACTGCCTTTGGACTCATTCATACTCAGCATTTTCTTCTGCCACAATAGGATGTGTATTCTCTTTTGATTGGCTTGCACTTTCACCTCTCAGACAGTAAAGAATCTGCCTACAACAAGGAAAAACCCAGTTTCAGTCCCTGGGTCGGGCAGATTCCCTGGAGGAGGGAATGGCTACCCATTCCAGTATTCTTGAGTGGAGAATTCCATGAATAGAGGAGCCTGGTGGGCTACAGTCCATGGTGTTGCAAAGAGTCGGACATGACTGAGTGACTAACACTTTCTTTTCATCTTTTCATCTCCCAGTCTGGGCCTCCAAATTTTCTAAAGTAATCTGGCCTCTAACCTTGTTACCTGCTTTCTCTCTGTCTTGAGGGTACTTCACTCTTCTCCATTTCACGCCAATTACCTCTCCAGGTAGATTTTCTAATAAAGAAACTGGAGATGCAACCAAATACTAACTCCAGCACAAACCACTGGGACTTCCCATAGTGCCTTTTATCATGACCCCACTGCCAGTCTCGACTGTGTGAAGCGGGTTCACTTTGAAGCCCATTTAAATCAATTTGTAAAACTGCCTGAGGCACTAACAGATGATTTACTGAAATTGAGGTATGACTATTGCCTTCTCGGCAGCCACAAATGGTGTCCCTTCTACGAAAATAGCAATCAAGTGAGTTTTGCATGATTTGATCTTAGAGACCCGAGGTCTTCGCCGTTCACGTTCATTTTATTCTCCAGATGCTGGAACTCCTTTTTCTAGTCCCTTACACTGGAGAGATTAAAGAGAGATTTGAGAGCTGATGATTGCCAGCAGCGGGCTGTGCAGCTCGCCCCACACTTTCATCACCGTCTTGTATTGCTCCCGGCATATCTTTAATGTGTGTCTTTAACCCCACCCATGAATCAGAATTATTATCAGCCACAGGATTTTATTCTAGTTTGTGTTCATGAATGATTTTGTTGTCTTTTCAAGGACTGTGACAAGAATCCAGTATCTCTAGGAGCCCTGAGCGAGACACATCTCCTACAGCAGCTTTTAAAACATGTCTAAGACTAACATTATTACAATTCTAAAGACCAGCTGGGCATGGTCAAAACAATATATTTAGGGACGTGTAGTGTCTACAAGGCCCCTGAGGCTATTGTGTGACTGTGTTGAAATAAACAGGAATTTCTATTATTTTATACAATTCACTTGTCAGAGGTATTCAGAGGAAAACATGCAGCAAAGTCTTCATCCTTTACTCTTTTCTCCATGATCTTAAGCATCACAATCTCTCTTAAGACCAAAACTCAAATCTCATTTTTCTGTAATTTCTATCAACCCAACTCTTACCCTTCTTGATTTTAAAGCTCAATGTTGCCCTAATCTCATTTTGCCAATTCCGAATCCCTAATCTACATCACAGCTATTTTCTGCTAGATGAAGTGCCAAGTACTGGTTATGAGATTTGCATGCATTTTCCCTTTTTATCCAGGAAAATGAAAATTATTCACGTTTATAACATTGGTGCACCTTACAAAAGGTCAAAAATACATAGAGTTATAGCTGACTATAGATTTATCTTGTGAATTTATATCATAATTCTGAAAGAATTAAATCTTTATTTATAAATATGAATATATGTATGCATAATTTATATACACACACTCACTTTGTCCTCTTCAAAATCTCTATGATTATCCTCATTTCCCAAAATCAAACTGTTGCATCAACAATTAAGTAATTTCCAAAGGTGAAATAGCTGAGATAGAGTCAGATTTTGGAGCCAGGTGGTCTGGTTCCAAAACTAATTCAAGACATACTTAAGGAGTCTATGTTATATACAATGTGCAGGATACAAAGTAAATATTATTTATGTAATTTAATCTTTTTTGTTTAAAAAATACCACATATATAAAAGCAAATAAATACCTTGTATCATTCTGACTTCTCAATTCAGTAAAGTAGACAGGAATTACAGGTCATAGCCACCAAGTAACATATGCCTTGAATGGCAGGTAAATTAACCAGATCTCTTGTGAAATGTTATTAAACCTCTGAACGTATAAGCCTAGACAGTCCAGCCCACATAAAGTAACCTGGCTATGAACATTGTTTCTGAGTTATACAGAAGAGAAGAGTACAAGATACCTGCCTGTTCTTTATGCCTCTACTGAAAGCAGTCCTGGGTTCAGCTTTTATGATCCTGGAGATAGGCCTCCACCCAAGGAGATCTCACTGTTATTCTCTGTATTAGGTGCTTTGACTGAATCTCATGCTGCCTTTCAGGCTCACTTTAGCTGCCAGTCTCCAAGCCACTGACTACTCAGTGTGTGGAGAATGGAGAGTACAGGCTTATCTCCTTGTAAAGCAAAACCTGTATTTAATACAACAACAAAAGGTTTACTATGTGCAAGATAATGTTTTAAATAAAATTTAGGTTCTCATGTCAACATTATGTGATAGGTTAAATCCAGCCCCCCCACCTTTATTCATATAAGGATACCTAAACTGCAGAGAAGTTCAATATCTTCTCCAAAGTTACCCGACCAGAAGATAAGTGAAATAAGAGCTGTTTTAGAGAAAGATTATATGGACTTAATTGATGCACTTAATTATGGATTATATGGGCTTAATTGAAATATATATATATATATATATATATATAGGCTTCCCGGACTTCCCTGGTGGCTCAGAGGTTAAAGCGTCTGCCTCCAATGCGGGAGACCCAGGTTCGATCCCTGGGTCGGGAAGATCCCCTGGAGAAGGAAATGGCAACCCACTCCAGTATTCTTGCTTGGAGAATCTCATGGACTGAGGAGCCTGGTTAGCTGCAGTCCATGGGGTCACAAAGAGTCGGACACGACTGAGTGACTTTACTTACTTACTTACTTATATATAGGCTTCCCAGGTTGCTGTTGTTTAGTCCCTAAGTTACATCCAATTCTTTGTGATTCCATGGAGTAGAGTGTAGCTCGACAGGTTTCTCTGTCCATGGAATTCTTTAGGCAAGAATACTGGAGTGGGTTGCCATTCCCTTCTCCAGGGGATCTTCCCAACCTAGGGATTGAACCTGGGTCTCCCACATTGCAGGCAGATTCGTTACTGCTGAGCCACCTGCCAGTTCAGGAGACATGGGTTCGATCCTTGAGTTGGAAAGATCCCCTGGAGGAGGAAATGGCAACCCACTCCAGTATTCTTGCCTGAAAAATCGCATGGGCAGAAGAGCCTGGAAAGCTACAGTCCATAGGTTTGCAATGAGTGGGATTATGATTGAGGACATAACTGTATTTTTATTTGCTAAATCTAACAACCCTATTACCAGGAGACATTAATTTAGGCAAAATGACCACATTCTATTATCAACACTTCTGTTCTCCATACTAAACTTTTCTCATTTCCTTTAGGCTTCCTTTCCAAATTCAAACACAAAGATATAGAGAGAGACTGATTTTTCATCCTCTTTTCTTGTGATTCTGACATTTGATTATAGAAAACTCTTTTTTAGCATGCACTTTTTCTTACAATAAAATAAACATACCCAACCTGTCTCTCTTACCTGTAGCAATTTCATAAAGTAGCAACAAAAAAGACTGCAAACTTTTGAATTTATGATAACAAAATTCTACAAGACATGTAATAAAAGGAGGATAATGAGAATAGGGAATATCAGCGCCAGCTGGTTTTCTGGGGAGGCAAGGGAATAGGGAGACTGGAAATAAGTCTAATAGCCCTCAGAATGTTTTATAATATATAAAGACATTAGTATCACTGTACTAAGACTGAAAATATAGGATATATCATACTCAAAGTAATACTCAAAAGAAGCTAAAATAATACTCAAAGAAGGTAAAATTGTCAGCCAACTATCAAAATCTATGTATCTGTTCATGTTTCGAAACCTCAGAAAATAATACTGAAGCTGAAGCTCCAAATACTTTGGCGACCTGGTGTAAAGAAGAGTCAACTCATTGGGAAAAGTCCTGGTACTGGGGAAGATTGACGGCAAAGGAAAAGGGGGCAAAAGAGGATGAAATGGTTGTGTGACACCACTGACTCATGGACGTGAGTTGGAGCAAACTCTGGGAGATAGTGAAGGACAGGGAAGCCTGGTGTGCCGTAGTTCATTGGGTAGCAGAGTTGGGCACAACTTAGCAATTGAACGACAACAATAAGAAAAAATAATATGACTGAAAAAAATAACAAAATTTTACACTTAATTAACAAAATACCTAGGGTCTGGGTTAACGTTCATGTAGGTTTTGTATGTCTTACGGCTTTAATAGCAGGTATGTGAATTTTTTCTTTAATTTTCTTAGAAAGAAGAAAGAAAAAAAAAGAAAGAAGAAAAAAACTATTTTTAAGATAGCAGTAGAAAAAAAGATAAGAATATTCTCTAAATTCAATAAAGTGATGTAGACTATCAGGAAAATGAGATTAAGAGTATAGTCTAATTGGTGTTAAAATGTCAATATTCCAATAACCGTATGCCAGCACTAAAGTCAATTTAATTAGTATATTTTTCTTATCAAGCAATAAATCAAGTAGAAGACTGATTGCAAAGAAATCAGCTGACTTATGAAACATTCTGGAATTAGTTTTCTAAAATTAAATTGCCTTCAGATAGATCAGAAAATGCTTGAAATAATTTAAGAATTCAGAAAATGATACACAGCACGTATAAACCTCCTACCTCTTACATATCTTCTAATATTTTAGTTTTTCATAATTCCTTTTAATAATGAGAAGACAGTAAACACTAGAATGAGCAAATACCATATTTTCTGGCTGGGGCCAGTACTAGCTAGACAAATATGATTATTGCCCAAACTTGATGACTAGGAATTATAACAGATTCCTATATAAAACACATTTAGACAATGTACTGATTTCTGTCACATGGGAAACCCTGCTAATCTATCCTATCATTCCGCTCATCCAAACTACACAGAAATCAATCCAAACCTTTATAATGGATCCCCAAATAAGACAACTTCAAAGACTTTCATTTCTGGCAAATGACTGTGTCTGTAGTTAAAATAGAATTTGAAGTCATTGAGTATGAACTCCAAGTCTGCAAACAAACTCATCTAGTGTTTATCCTAATTTTCCCTCATCTTTCAGTATGTAGTCATTAAGTCATGTCCGACTCTTGTGACCCTATGGACTGTAGCCTGCCACGCTCCTTTTATCATGAGATTTTCCAAGCAAGAATACTGGACTGGGTTGCTATTCCTTTTCCAGAGAATATTCCCAGCCCAGGAATTGAACTGGGTCTCCTGCATTGCAGGCAGATTCTTTACAGTCTGTGCCACCAGGGAAGCTTTGCTTCAAGTTAGTCAACCCACCTATAATTTTTAAACCCATTGTTTTCCATTTCTTCAAGGAACATGCTCTATTGATCATACCTAATTTCTGTCAGATCTTTAATCTACTTTCAAAAGAAGCAGGGTTAAGTTTCTCCTATTAGAAAATTAAAATCTCTCCTTTGGTTTAGGTCCACTTTCTAACCTTTTCCTGTATCTCAGTCTCCCCATTTTATCTTCTTTAAAGAGCCTTTCCATCTTCCAAATTTAATTCCTCACATCTAAATCACTCTCAGTCATCTATCTTATGTCATCCTCCCATGTTCACCCCAAACCATCCCCTGTAAATACCCTTGCTAAAATCAACTACGAAGACAGTTGCCACATCCAGTGGCAATTTCATAGCCCTTATCCCATATTCCTGTGTCTTTGAGCACATATTTGACCTCCTGCCATCTACTGCTCCTGTTTAGGAAAACTATTCCACTTTGATCATAGCTACACCTTCTTGCTCTGATGTCCTTAAATAAAAAAAAAAATGCCCCACAATTTTTATTCTTTATATCTATTTATGGTATCAAAGTTATAAATGGGGAAAAATCATCTTAGATACATTTTTTGTGATCCATGCTCCCATCATCCAACTAATCATTCATTCCTATTAGTTAAAACCTCTAATTGTTTTCTATTTTCCTCTTTACTATCAATAATGTTTTAGTCACTACTATTCTCTTTTAGTTCCCTAAAATCTCTTTACTGGGCCATTACAATTTTTTTTCATTTTACTTTACTGTGGTAAGAACTCTTAATAAGAGATCAACCCTTCTAAGGAAATTTTCAGTGTGCAGTAGAATATTGGTAACTACATGCAAAATGTTGTACAGAAAATCTCTGGAAATTACTTATTTTGCATAACCAAAACTTTATATCAGTTCAACAACAACTCCCCATTGCACCTTGCCTCCAACACCAGGCAACCATCACTTTACCCTCTGTTTCTATGAGTTTGACTATTTTATTTATTTTTTAAATATAACTTTATTTATTTTAATTGGAGGCTAGGTACTTACAATATTGTATTGGTTTTGCCATGCATTGACATGAATCTGCCACGGGTGCACACGTGTTCCCCACCCTGAGCCCCCCACCCACCTCCCTCCCCATACCATCTCTCTGGGTCATCCCAGCGCACCAGCCCCGAGCACCTTGTCTCATGCATCAAACCTGGACTGCCAATTTGTTCCACATATGATAATATACATGTTTCAATGTTATTCTCTCAAATCATCCTACTCTTGCCTTCTCCCACAGTCTAACAGTCTATTCTTTATATCTGTGTCTCTTTTGCTATCTCTCATATAGAGTTATCATTACCATCTTTCTAAATTCCATATATATGTGTTAGTACACTGTACTGGTGGTTTTGTTTCTGGCTTTCTTCACTCTGTATAACAGGCTTCAGTTTCATCCACATCATTAGAACTGACTCAGATGCATTCTTTTTAATGGTTGAGTAATAGTCCATTGTGCATATGTACCACGGCTTTCTTTTTTTTTTTTTTCTTTTCTTTTTATTTTTTAAAATTAATTTTTATTTTTTTAG